>CAUYTI010138743.1:0-15612 GCA_963575145.1 Galago senegalensis | reverse complement strand
CCAGACCTCCTCCCCTGCCCTGTGACAGGTGTGTAGACCCTCTGCCCCATGACAGGTGCCCAGACCTCCTCCCCTGCCCTGTGACAGGTGTGTAGACCCTCTGCCCCATGACAGGTGCCCAGACCTCCTCCCCTGCCCCGTGACAGGTGTGCAGACCTCCTCCTCTGCCCCGTGACAGGTGTGCAGACCTCCTCCCCTGCCCAGGGACAGGTGCCCAGACCTCCTCCTCTGCCCTGTGACAGTTTCTCCCTTTGTATTTCTCCTCTGGGAAGCACAGGGGTCATTTACAGCTGTTTTCATCACAGAAGGGTTGTGGAGAAACATTTGGCTCAGTTTTCAAATCAAATATCCCTCATAAGAGACTCTTTGCTGGTATTTTGTTCAGTTGCCTAGGGCAATGTATGGAGGCCACCTGGAAAAAAAAAATCTCTGCCCAGATTAGAAAAGGACCACCTGTTTCCAGGAGACAAGGTTGAAGTATTTTAAATAAGATAGTTTCGCAACCTTGACATCCTGAAGAAGACAGCGTTATGGCGCCACCCAAGGTAGAAACTGCCATTTGCAGTTGGCATGAACTTTCTTCCGTGGTTCATCCTGGCCTTTGGGTGCACTTTGTATGTCCAAGAAGACTGTTCAGGTGTGTTCATTTTGCAAACAGGATCCAGGCATAGAGAAGGCTGCCCAGTAACTGGAGGCACAGAGATTTTTCCTTCCTTGAGAGACTCTTCAGTCACCTATGTGCTGTTGTATAGAAAGAGGACAGAATGTGACGTGGGACACGCCTTTGTGTCTAGTTTGAACTGAATTTTAAAATAGAGCCAAAGCTGTCTATTCACATGATCGCCACTTGAATTTAGAGCCAAAGAAGTCCTGCCTTTTCTCCTCCCACCCCTCAGAATCCTGTCTTCTGAGGAAGGTCAGAAGTGTCTGGTCAGTAATGATGACAATACTGAGTGTAAGCCACAGGGCCTTGATCTTGGTAAAAAACTTTGTGCTGTGCATTTAGCTTCTTGGAAAGAGAAGTGGGAAACCAAGCAGCTTTGGGGTTTGGGGGCCAAAGGGAGGAATTTTCAGTTGGAGTAGGTCAATCCACTTTCCACCTTCCCACACACCCCTGTCTCCTGGGAAGCCGACCCTTACGGACAGCATCAGCTGGCTTCCTTTGCTTCCTGGGTTCTTCTTGGGTTCAGCCAGTAAGAGGCACAGAGACCCAGAGCAGCGGGAGAGGGAAATTGTGATACTTATCCCCGACGGGCCGTCGTTCAAGGTGTGTATGCTCTTTTAGCAAAGGACACAGCCCTTATCATGAAGCGCTCTCCTGCAACTACCCTCTCCTGGCTCCAGTAACTATCCTCTTCCCACTGGCCCTGGTGCTTCCTGTCTAGAGAGAACAAAGCCCCCACCATCAGTAGCTAGGATGTGAGTCTGCTTTCTTCAGATGATTTCTCCTGACTTTGCTGATGCCTCTGTGAACAGTCCCTTCATTAAACTCTCCCCAGGCCCTAATGTGAATGTGTCATCTGTGCTGTTTTCTGGGGTCCAGAGTTCCATAGAAGGCAGCCCATGGACAGGCCATGCCCAGTGATGCTGGGCTTCCTAGTAATCTTGGTGGACAGAAGCGAGGGGTGGCTTTTGGAAAGTAATGAAAGAAAGTTCACAAATAAGATAAGCAGCCAGGCATGATCTAGACTTTTACCCCCCAAAATAAACACCTTCTCAGACACTCACAAAGCCCCAAAATATATTATGCCACAATCTGAGCTTCAATAAATTATAAAAAGTAAAAACAACACAGACAACAGTCTCTGATCACAAATGTAATAAGATTAGAAACTCATTACAAAATCAGAAAACCAAAGTTTCCACTCTAACTGGAACACTTCAAACCCTGTATGTAAATAACCCTTTGATCAAAACCAAAACTCAAAACAAAGTTGGCAGATTTTTATTATAAAAATCAATCACAGTGAAAACATGCCATTATCAGGACTTAAAGAAGAGCTTGAAGGAAAATGGAATGTTTATTTCAACATAAAAGAAAAACATGTGAATTAAGTGTTTGACTTTAAAGGGAAAGCAAAATAAGGTATTGAGTTAGAAAATAGAAAAACAGTATTAAGAAATAAATTTAAGGCTCAGCACCTGTGGCTCAAGTGGCTAAGGCGCCAGTCACATACACCTAAGGTGGCAGGTTCGAACCCAGCCCGGGCCACCAAACAATGATGACGGCTGCAACCAAAAAAATAGCCAGGTGTCGTGGCGGGCGCCTGTGGTCCCAGCTACTTGGGAGGCAGAGGCAGAAGACGCGCTTGAGCCCAGGAGTTGGAGGTTGCTGTGAGCTGAGATGCCACAGCACTCTACCCAGGGGGATAGCTTGAGGCTCTGTCTCAAAAAAAAAAAAAAAAAATAAAGAAAGAAAGAAATTTAATAGCCAATTTGTTGGGGGTGAAAGTTAGGTGAACAACTAGTGGGATGAAATGATAATGGGACAAAGTACAGAAACACAAAGTAAGAAATGATTTTTTAAAAAGTAATCACAGCAGGGTGGCACCTGTAGCTCAGTGGGTAAGGTGTCGGCTACATACACCCAGGCTGCCAGGTTCGAACCCAGTCCAGGCCTGCTAAAACAACAATGACAACTGCAACAGGAAAAAAAAAACAACCAGGTGTTGTGGTGGGCACCTGTCATCCCAGCTACTTGGGAGGCTGAGGCAAGAGAATCACTTGAGCCCAGGAGTTTGAGGTTGCTGTGAGCTGTGATGCCACAGTACTCTACCGAGGGTGACATCATGAGACTCTAGTCTCAAAAAAAAAAAGTAATTACAGGAAATGAAAGCTAAAAGAACCATAGAAGACCACTCTGCTCCATTCTGCAAATAATTATAAAAACCTGGGTAAAAGGCATAACAGTCAAGCTATAACGTCTGGCCCCGGAAGAGGCACAAAATTTAATTATATTTCCAGGGAAGAAACAGAGCATTTATCAAAGACCTAACCCTACCCAACCAAATAAAATTTGTTTTGAAAGCAGAAAATTACTTTTGAAAGAATTCTTCAATCCCGAGAAGCAGATTGTTTTATTGCCATTTAACGTGGAGCTCAAGGAGTGGGATGGAGGGAGTGGTTGAGTGGAGAGAAAACTTCCAAATTATTTTATGAAGAGAGTAAAACATTGTTACTAAAAGCTGGCCAAGATTACAGATAAGAAAAATAGACAATTCTTACTTGTGAATATCAATGCAAAAATTCTGATTCAAATATTATTCCACTGGGAGGCACCCGTGGCTCAGTGGGTAGGACACTGGTTCCACATACCGAGAGTGGAGGGTTCAAACCCAGCCCCAGCCAAACTGCAACAAAAAAATAGCTAGGCCTTGTGGCAGGCGCCTGTAGTCCCAGCTACTTGGGAGGCTGAGGCAAGAGAATCACCTACGCCCAAGAGCTGGAGGTTGCTGTGAGCTGTGATGACACAGTACTCTACCGAGGGTGACAAAGTGAGACTCTGTCTCTAAAAAAAAAAAATATATATATATATATATACATATATATATATAATCCCATTAAAAGAAAACCACAAAATTTCACAATGATTTGACATTAAAATATCTATTAATATAATTTATCAGATTATAGAAACACTCATCTCTTTGGGGCTCAAATGTATTTTTAAACATTTAACAAGATTCTTCTTTACACAAAACTCGATAAAATAGAAATAGACTAGAAATTAAATTTCAGTCATTTCTGCCTCAAAACCAGCAGCTTGCTTCCTGGAAATCACCACAGTCATTTCCACTCAAGTCAGGGACAACACAAAAATAATCAATATGTCCACCAATTTTTAAAATTGTCCTAGAGGTGTTGGCTAAGGCAAATAGACAAGAAAAAGAAGTTAGTCTCAGTGAGGATTTAAAACTTTGTTATTTGCATGTGATTTGACTGGATGTGTGGAAATCAAAAGAACTCATAGGAAATTATGATCGGAAGATACAAAATTGGTACATATTAATTAAAGATTATTAGATTTAGGGTCAGGGTTAGAAAAAAGATTAAATACACACATATGTACATTAAAAAATTGGCTAGTTAAAATACATACCATAGTTTTGGATTAGAAGACTCAACTTCATGAAAACATCAGTTCTTCCTAAACTTATATATAATTGCTATATTCCAATGATAATGTCAACAGTGTTTAAATTGGACAAAGTGATTCAAAAGTTTATATAAAAAACAAATATACAGGAAACTGAA
Organism: Galago senegalensis; assembly: GCA_963575145.1. NCBI lineage: Eukaryota > Metazoa > Chordata > Mammalia > Primates > Galagidae > Galago > Galago senegalensis. The sequence continues at coordinate 11,358 of CAUYTI010138743.1, read as the reverse complement.
TAACAAGAGTAATTGGGGAGTGTGGGTGTGTGTGACTAGGCTGGGCAGACACTATACATCTTCAACAATTAAAACATTGTGGAGGGGCTCTTTTACCCCTTTTTCAACTTTACCTTGAAGTGAGAACAATGTAACCTAAAAATCTGTACCCTCATATTAATCTGAAATTTTTAACAAAACAAAACATTATGGAACTGGGCCATGCATAGTAACTTATTTTTGTAATCCTAGTACTCTGGGAGGCTGAGGCAATTGGATTGCTTGAGCTGAGGAGTTTGAGACCAGCCTGAGCAAGAGTCAAATCTCCAAAAACACCCAGAGTTGTGGCAGGTGCCTGTAGTCCCAGGTACTCAGGAGGCTGAGGCAAGAGGATCACTTGAACCCAAGAGTTTGAAGTTGCTGTGAGCTGTGACACCACAGCACTCTACCAAGGTTGACAAAATAAGACTCTCTCTCAAAAAAAAAAATTGTGGAATGGTACGTAAGTAGATAGAGAAATAATTAAAGAAACAGGAACGCACAGAAATATATCCAAGTTTAATATGTGGTAAATGTGACATCGTAAATCAGTAAGACAAATATCGCCTTTTTAACCAATGGTTTGGGGTCATCTGAGTAGCCTCTGGAGGAAATGAGTAATTTGATCCTTAAAATAAAGCCAAATGATTGTAGCATTTAAGTGTGGGGTATGAGTGTGGGAAGACACAGGACAAGTCTTAATTATCTTAGAGTGTGAAATATCTAAATTTGATTAAAAATCCAGAACCATTCAGGAAAAGATTGACCTCTAAGTCCCACGTGTGGCCGTCTCTGCCATACGCAAAATACGAAGAAAAATAAGAACCTGGAAAAAAATATTTGCAATCCCTCTTACAAAACGCTAATGTGTAGATTTTCTATCAGGAAATCTAATTATCTCTTTGGAGCACTTATCAGATTTTATAATTATAAATGTACATTTGTATATTAATTTATTTATGGTTTTTCCATCTCACAATACTTTGTCCTTCCAGAAGGGAAGGGCAGCTTTATTTCATTCCCTAACACATCATCCAGCACCAGCACACAGTGAGCAGTCAATCATCACTTGTTGATTATCTCACAAACCACTTAAATGCACGCAATGAGTGACAACTCTAGAATCCAGGCGACCTGAGATAGTTCTCATCCAGCGATCATACCTCTCTCATACCGGATTATGACGTGTTTTACACACTGATGAGCTTTTTTGGAGATGATTAAACTTGATACAACAATTGCAGATAGACAACAAAGGTATTAATACTTCTCCAAATTTTAGCTGTACTTAATTACGACATTCTGTCAACACGTAACTATCGATCCCCTCCTATGTATCAACAGTGATCCTGTTCTTACGGAGCCTACCTTCTAAAGTAAAGAAGATAATTCGTATGCAGAAATGAATATAACAAGGCATACAGGGATAAACAAAAGCATGCTAACAAAATTCTTTGGAAATCAGAAGAGAAAGAAATTATTTCCACCTGGGAGCGACAGGCAACGGCTTCATGAAGGAGATAACACTTGTGGGTCTTAAATAGTGGGTAAGATTTGAGTATGGGGAAATAGCAGAAAGGTATTCTAGGAGGAGGACGAGCCAGAATCAGCAAATGACGCAGAGAATGTGTAGAATGCATGGGAAGGGACAACGGATTTGAGGTGAATGGAGCCCTGGGTGTGAGGTGGGGAGCAGAGAGCCTTGGTGTTGGAGACCCAGCAGAGCGTAGCTATGAAGGGTTACGTACGCTTTCTGTTACTTACAGGATTTTGGATTTCATTGCTGAGAATTAGAAGTCACAGAGTGACACCTTCAGATTTTATAAAACTCATTTGACAGCAGAGAATTAGAAAGGCAAAGCTTGAGAGGAGGGGAACCAACGCGTGAAATATTTGGGAGTGGAGTCAGCAGGATTCACAAAGCTAAGATACCTGTGACTGTGAACAGCCCCGCACAGAATCAAGTCATGGTCCTAAATTTTGAGATATAAACTGTAGGTGGCATGGAGTACAGGGAAGGGGGTGTCACTCAACAAGGGAAGGAGAGGCCTGGGCAGACCTTTGAACAAGGCAGTCCCCAGGTTACAGACTAGAGAGGTTCCATAGGTTTGTTTTTAAATTGAATTTGTATGTAAGTTGGAACAAGTACATTGACCTTTTACCTGTAATAGTCTCCTTTCATAAGGGCAAGTTGAACCTGGGTCGGATGTTTGTAACTCAGGGACTGCTGTACCTATGAGAACATGCCTTCTATGAGTCCCTGGCCAGCTGGTGCTGCTAAGTAAATCACAATTTTAGAGTGTTAAGGATCTATGCTTTGTATTCAAATACGTATCAAGAATCCAAAACCCGGCTTGCTCCTTTTTACTAACAGAACCAAGTAATTAAGTATTTTGAACATAAAGCAGGATTTAGCTAGAGTGATCTAAAGAAAAAGGAAAATGAGTTAGAAATATATTTTGGTTGTTCATTGGGTGCTTACCAGGTAACAAGACGTGTTCTTTTACTCAGGGGAGCACACTACATCTGACATGGCAGCTGGGACTGGAGTCACCGCCTGGTCAGCTCCACGATAATCCACTACTGCTCTCCAAGATCCATCTGTTTTGTCTCAGCCAAAAAGGTGAGTTGAAATAGGATGTGATGGGAATCACCACCTCTGCATCCTTGGAGAAGATGCACCTCGAAGGCGGCACTGATCTCCCCCCCCACCCCCGCCCCGGGACCTGGCACTGTTTTCATTAGGAAGTCAGGTCAAGTGGCTGGATGTGGCCTTTCCTATGAGAACAGCCCTCACCCCACAGGTCAAGGAGCTGATGCGGGATCCTGCCAGTCGCTGAGTGCTTCTATTCTATTATTCATTCTGGAGCTGGGGAGATAACCACATACAGTTCTGGAAACCCACTGGATCCATTGGACAAGGACCAGAGCTAGAACTCCATTGGTTCTCTGATTTCCATAAGTCCCACTCTGACTGTAGTGACACTGTGACAATGTGAGTCTCCTGGACTCATATCGGTTCCTGCAGTCCCAAAGATCTGATTATTGCCTTTTAGCAGGGTCCTTCCTCAAGAAAACCAGACCTCCCCTTCATTGAAAGGGCTCTGGGCCTATAAAGTGGCTGGAGTCTGGGAACTGACTGGGGACCATGACTCTGTTTTGGTGATTCAGCTAGGCTTGACCTAGAGCTCTTCTGCTTTTACAGATCAAGTGAGAATTCAGCATATTCTCATCTACTTCTCTTCCAGGGACAGCACAGTCAGCTAGACAATGTTATGGGTCTCTGGGAGCCACACTGTCTTGACCCTGTGGACACCATGGCAACCATAGCCCCTTGGTTTTGGTGATTAAGCACCACAGCTTAGCCTCCCTGGGATCCAATTATCCCCATTACATTTAGAGATCCAGTTTGTTGGCAGCAGTTCTTCAAGGATGTTGGGGTGCTTACAAATTTGAGATCTCTTTGGTGGTACCATACTGTCACCCCTACATGACTGTTCTTCATGGTGCTGAGATCTCTCCGGCCCTCATTGTCCTGCCTGTCATTGCAGGCAGTGCTGTCCCCCCCACAGAAGATGCTGCTCTGTCATTTCTGCCCTTCCAGAAAGCCCCAAGGTGCCGATGCCACAAGCCTACACAGTGTGGGTTCGTTTGAATCCTTTTTAGAGGAAATTTAGAGCAATAATAAAATGCTTGTTGTTGCAGCCTTTTATTGCAACAACATTCTGGCTAGAATAGCCCAAATTTCCTTTGGGAAACTTTCCCCCATTTCTCCATCCCATTGTTTGTGTGGGACAGATGCCACCCAAAGATACACAAGAGGACCCTGACAGGCTGAGCCAGTCAAGGCGTCCCATCCCCTGGCCCTGGAGCCAGGTGCAGAGACATTCCCCAGTCCAGGCCTGAACTGATCAGTACTCTGTCCCCCAGACACAGTGAGCACGCACAGATAATCCTGTACTGCCAGTCTCAGGACCGCGCAGTCCAGGAACCAGTGACAACCTGGGAAGTGTTTTTTTTAATTGTTATTATTGGCTTATTGTTTCCTTTGGTCTGCCTGACAGTGTGAAGATTTATTACTCTGTACGTCACAGGGAGACTTATTAGGATGGCTTCTTTAGTTTATCATCTAAGAGGGAAAGAAGGAAGTTTTCTGTAGGAAAATCTGCAGTATCTGGATTAACCTTTATTTTACCTTTCCCATCCCTGCCCCAAGGTTAATCACAAATAAAACTTGAGGCATACACCATATACTCTTTTTCTTTGCACTTACAGTCCGTCCCTCACATAGGATTCAAAGGGCTGGGTCACGCACCAACACCTCTACACACACACTCACACGTGCACGCATGTGCTGGCCACACGTTTTGAAGCTTTGTACGCTGCACGGGGGTGGGGAGTGTTTACACCACAGGGTCATCAGTGCTTGTCACGCTTAGACTGGGGGCTGCCTTAGTCTCATGGGTATCAGCAAAGGAAAGTCACTCGTAGAGTCTACAGTTTGCAATTTTTAACTTTCTATGAAAAGCTGACAAAAATATGGACCCTCTAGCAAGGAAGATGTACACCTGCACTTGCACACAAAGTTTTGTGTACAACGGCAGGTGGCTCACAAACCTTCTGAAATTTACACACAGACCACAAGTTATGAGAGTCCTCCTGACTTACATGCGGATCACAGGTTACCAGAGCCTTCCTGAACTCTGCGGGGCTCTCCTGGCACTTGGCACTGATCCTTCAAAACAGATTTTAGTGGCTTTTATTTCCTTAAATTTTCCCTGCTGGAAACAACAGAAGCCAGAGTGGGCAATTTAAAAAATTGTATTAAATGCTTATTCACCATTTCTTATTAATCAATAAAAAGTCCAATTGTTTTTGCAAGAGTGAAGACAATGAGAATTTGTATTCTGATACAACATTTTGCGCTTTTATTTTTCCTTCACATTTTCTCTTTAGGTTTTTTGGGACCTGTAAATAGAGCCGCTTCAGAAGGTAAGGCAGCAACAAAGCTCTTCATACCTTCTTTTCATCCCCATTATTCCCTCTTGCTTCTGCAAAGGGCATTTGGAGGTTATGCTCATACAAGCCCGGCTCTTCCTAGGGAAGCAATTTCTTTCTGGTGATTTACTAAAAATAAAGAGCCATCAATCACTTGCCTTTCCGTGGTTTGCAAAGGGTTGGACTGTGTGAATGCGTTTGTTTGTCTTGGTCTGATGGTCCCTACGGGAATTTATGGTCCCAATCATTGCCCTGCACTCTGGTCCTTTCTGTTTTTTGCACACTGACTGCTCACAGGGCTGAGCTCAGAGTAACTGCAGGTTCGTTTGCTGCTGTGTTCACAGGAAGATTTGCCGAGGGCAGCACCATACCAGGCAGACAAGAAGAGGACAAAGGAAAATTGCACTTGACCTAAGTCTGTCAAGCTCCACGGAACAGACCCTAAGAACAGCAGAGAAGCAGTTCACACACATTCATTAGTGTGGGGACACAGTCCACTCCATCTGGTCTCTCTCACCTTATGTCCGACTCATCAGAAATCCTGATGGTTCCACTTCCCAGTGTCATATCCAAAGGCCCTACTATTTCTCCCCAACTCCACTGCTAACACACTGTTGCAAGCCAATCAGATCTCTTATCTGGATTACATCGAAAGCCTCCTAATTGGCCCCCTTGCTGCCAGCCTAATCCTCTACACAATAGCCAAAGTATCCCTGTAAAATGAGACAGAGCGTGTTATTTGTTCACTCAAAACCCTCTAATAGCTCCCATCTCAAGGTAGAAACCAAAGGCTTTGGGGCACGCCCTACACGGTCTTCCTTACCTCCTCAAACTCCCAGACTTATCTCCAACTACTCTCATTCCCTCTGCTTTATCCACACTGGCCTCCCTTCACCCCGGACTTTGCACCATCTGGAATGTTCTTTTCCCAGATAAGCACAGTCAACTCCACTACTCAAATGTCATCTCACAAAGAACAATCCTGACCACTTTTCCCTCCTAAATCACAGGATCTTGCTATGTTGCCCAGGCTGGTGTCAAACCCCTGAGCTCAAGGGATAGTATCACCTCAGCCTCGGGTGCCAGCCATCACACCCAGCTTCTGACCATCTTTTAAGAACTGAACTCATCTGCCTTTCCACTTTTTCTAGGAGAAAAAAAAATACGTGACACTTTACAACACAAACTATTATTTACTCATCATGCTTGTTTATTGTCGATGCCTCACTGCCCTTACACTACCCCGCCCGTCGCACCACTCCCTCCAATCAGAATGCAAACTCTGTAAACAGGACCTCTTTGTGTGTTCCCAAATAGTCCCTGGCACGTGGTAGGCAATCAGTAAATATATGTTGACCGGATTGTGTGAATGGCTTTAACGAATATCAACATTAAATTGACTATACAGGCGATGATCAGAAAAAGTACAGACCAGATTGCTATCAGAGGTGCAGTCAGGGCAAGGGTCAAGGAAAGAGCAAGCTGGCTTTCACTGCCCATCTGCTCCGTGATCAGCGCAGTCACGGGCCGCCGCACACAATGCACCCAACAAACCGGCAAGGTGAGCACTCCTGTCCTCGCTCTAGAAACACGAATTTCTCCCAAGTCCCACATAGTGACAGATGCTAAAATAATTAAGCAGGCACCCAGTTGCCACACTGACAAATACAACTAAATTTTCAAAGATCCAGCTGCGAAGCCAGAAAAGCAGCCTCCAAGATGGAGCCCGGGAAGCTGAGCGGACGCCGTTCAGCGGCCCCACCTGCTCAGATCACCTGTCCCGCAGCCGGTGAAGAGGTAGTCAAGGCTTCGCCGTCATGGCTGTGCAGATGTTTTAATCTCAGAAGACTTTGGGGAGGTAGGCACACATGCACGGTTAAGTATTGTGATATCATTGGAGCAAAAGTGACTTCAATTTTTTTTTTAGGTATTTTGTTAGGGTAGAGGTTACTTTTGTTACCGTGTTGCTAGAGGGAAGGTTATCTTTATGTTGTTTAAACATTTTGCGTTGTTAGAGTGAAGACTACTTTGATGTTGTCTTCTGTCAGATAAAGTTAAATTTTTCTAGGTTTCCTTACATTTTATCATAAAAATTCTTAGAATTGTAATCGAGGCAGAACAGCATTGAGAGACTGTTCTTGCTGCTCTCCGGAATTGCTGGCCTCTGACAGTGACGTTGGTTGGACCTAATCCAGGTCTCTGGTTAGGCTGACAGCGACAGGCAGCCAGACCCTCCTCCTCTGGTAACAGCTATAATTCGCACAGCGTGTACAACATGACTCAGGTCATCATAGCCACATGGCTTCTTACTTTTCTGTTTCATCCTGTCTGGTGATGATTTGAACAGATCCCCTTCCCTGCCATAAGGAGCCAGTGTTTCTACTGCACACGGTCCTTCTCCTCAATCTCCAGATATTTTTATCCAGGTCTGATAAACAGCAGAGCAGGAGTGAAGAACAATGTGAACCGTATCATGGTCTCTCCACAGCCTCTACGGAAACCTGAGCTTCTTTCTCTCCTTAACTAAAGAGTAATTCCTAGGGGCATATCGCAACCTTCCTGGGTGAAGGACTCAACTACAGCTCAGACTGGATTTCACCTTCCAAATGCAAATAATGTAACCTAATTGTATGTACCCTCATATTAACCCATTAAAAAAAGACCGCAGTCATAATTGACAAAAGGCAATTGGAAGTCATAGCTTATATTTTCTCTTCCTTTATTACAATCCTTTGAAGCCAAAATCAAAAGACTGCTGCTGAAGATTCTTGAGGAGGAAGCCAGGGAGAGTTTACTTTGGAGATTCCTCTTCAGTTTCAAGGAACAAACTACACAGGTGTAGCGAGGCAGTGAGAAGCAGGTGGAAACGGGCAGTGGAGAGAGAAGTAACATGTTCTCTGCCCACTCTGGTGAGTCTAAAACACTCGTAAGTTGCTTTAATGCCCTGGCAAGAACAAAGACATACTGCTTAGTAAACTCCTGGCTGACAGCTGAGGTTGCTATTCCAAAGCAGAAGCCGTGGGGTAAATGATGCAAGGAAAGTGTTTCTCTTAATTTTCTTTTCAAAATGTCAGTGAAGAGAGAAATACTCAAATTGGCAAAAAGAATAAATAACACATTTTAAGGATTTTTAGCCCTATCGCCTGTCAACACGACTTACCTTCTTTACCTAGAATCTCAAATTCTCAAGCACGATGTTCAAATTTATATTTCGGAACCAACTAAGATCATATTTCTTTAACATATAAGACAAAAAATCAAGTGACGGTTTTGAAAGCGGGTACGTGTGAATCTATCTTACATTTAATTGTTTGAATTCAGCCATTGTAAAAATTATAAAACTCTTGGGTGGCGCCTGTGGCTCAAAGGAATAGCGCGCCGGCCCTGTATGCCGGAAGTGGTGGATTCAAACCCAGCCCTGGCCAAAAACTGCAAAAAAGAAAAAAAAAGGAAAAAAATTATAAAACTCTTCACCTGGTCAGCTCAGTATGGCTAGACGTTTATTCGTCTTCTCCAAGAGCAGCTCCTGGTTTCAGTGACTTTTCTCTGCGGCTTATCTGTTTTCTATTTCATTGATCTCTGCTCTGACCTTTGTTTCCTTTCTTCTGCTTTCATTTGCTTTTCTTCTTCTAGTTCCTTTAGAAGGAAGTCGAGGCCCTTGGATTTGAGGACTTTCTCTTCTTTTCTAATACAGGCATTTAGTGCTGTCAGTTTCCCCCTATGTAGCACCTTGGCAATGTTGGGAGTCCCCAAGACACTTGTAAGTTCCATGACTCACTAGAAAACCTACAGTAAGTAGTTATGACAAAGGTGTAAATAAAGTGTTACCAACCAGAGAAGCTGGTTAGAGACTCAGTACCCACAGGTGTTACTGGCCAAGTTGGCACGTTCTGCCCAGCACATGTCCAAATCCCCAGAGGGAAAGCAAGTGTCCAGCATAAACCACGCTGTCTGCACGAGCAGTTTAGGCCCAGTGAGCCACAGTGATCAGTGGGGTTGGCAAGTTCTCTAGAAATCCAAGTTCTCAGATGCCAGCCAAAGGCCAACCTTGCTGGCAGGCCTGATATGGTTACTATTCCTTTCTGCATAAGGGGCACACACCCTGAAGATTTGGTGTGTTGTGCTTTCATTTTTATACTGTTCCAAATACTTTATAAATTCTCTTTTTTTGTTCTTCCTTAATCCATGGGTTATTTAGATTCAAAATATTTAAGGATTTTTCCTGTTTTTTGTACACTTGACATGAAGGTATATTCTGCTGTTGTTGACAGTAATATTCTATAAATGTCAACATAGTTGGCTGACTGCATTGTAAGAGTCTGCTATTCCCTCCCTCTCTTCTATACCCTTCTATAGACTACTGATATTTCCAACTATAATTGTGAGTTTGACTACTTTTCCTACAGTTCTATCAGTTTTTGCTTCATGTATTTAAACTCTTTTATTCAATGCATAAACAAGGTCAAAGCCTTATATTACCTGATTCCCAGACTTATTTTTAAGCTACAGTAACCAAAGCACTGTGATATTGCCATAAAAATACATAAAATCAAAAAACAGGAATATGACCACATATATATCAAATGATTTCCCACAAAGATGCCAAAGCAATTCATTTGGGAAATCAATCTTTTCTAAATGATGCTGAAACAACTCAGATGCATGTTCTTTCAGCATCTAGTTGCTAGAAGGCCTGGTACTACCTGATACGGTTACTATGAGCAGCAGGCCCATATCAGGCCTCCTAGCAAGCAGATGCTGAAACAACCTGCAAAGACATGAGCTAACCCCCACCACAAATCACGTATAAAGATGAATTTGAAATGGATCACAGACATAAATATAAAGCATAAAACAATAAGACATCTAAATAACAATATTGGAGCAAATCTTAGCAATTTGGGTTAGACAATCATTTCCAAAATTAGACCAAAAGTATGATCCGTAAAGTTTTAAAAAGTGATAAACAGCACTTGATCAAAATTTTGAATGTTGGCTCTTCAAAAGTCATTCTAAAAAATAAGAAAGCAAGCCACAGACCGGCAGAAAACACTTGCAGAACCTATACATGAAAACGCACTTGCATCCAGAATACATATAACTTATATAACTAAGAAGAAATGACTCAATTTTTTCTAAATGGCAAAAGATTAGACACTTTAACCAACACATACAAATGGCAAATAAGCGTATATAAATATGCCCCAAATCACTGGTCTTTAGAGAAATACAAATTAAAAATATGAAAAGACATCATTAACCAAATGGCTAATACTAAAAGACTGATGATACCAAGTGCTGGTGAGTGCTGGTGAGAACACAGACTGGAACAGCCTCTGTGCAAAACATGTCTGGTGTGTCTTAAACACATACTGTCCACAGGACCCAGCAATTCAACCCTGAGGTATTTACCCATGAGAAATTAATGCCTATGTCTACATAAAGGTGTATTCTCAAATGTTCATAGTTGCTTTTTAATAAACTATTAGTTCTAAACCAGAAACAATGCAAACTGGTGAATGGAAAATAGTGATCTAGTCAGCAGTACTAGTCAGGAGTAAAAAGGAACAAACTATTAACATGGACGGCCTCAAAAGTATTGTGCAGAGTGAAAAAAGCCAGACTTAATGGTCTAAGTGTGATTCAATTTATATGAAATTATAGAAGAGGCCAAAGTACACAGAAAGCACACCTGTCTTTGCCACAGGAGAAGGGGGTTGGCTAAAAGGGGCAGGAGGAAACTTTTGGTGGTGATAAAAATGTTTTCTGGGTTGATCGTAGTAATAATTACATGACTATATACATTTATCAAAACTCATCAAAGTTGTCCAGTTAAAATTGTTCAATGTTATATATAAACTATACCTTATAAAAGCTGATGTTAAAAACATTTAAGTGTTACTTCAGCTGTTTTAAATGTTGAAGCTTATAATATATATTTTAAAAAGTATACAAATCATAAATGTACAAAAACCCATTTTACGTACTGTCAGGATCTGCTTCTGACACTACTTGTCAGGGCCTAGGACTGGCCAGGTCTCGGGCCCAGCTTAGGTAGGTTCCAGACATGGACCACTAAGCTACCTTGCTCAGGAACAGTTTCTTTTAGGTGCTTGAGGGCTATCTACTTTAGCTGGAGAGAGGGGTCGGGGCAGAGAGAGAGAGTCTTAGAGTAAAGCAGTCTTCTTTTTTTTTTTTTTATTTTGAGACAGAGCCTCAAGCTGTCCCCCTGGGTAGAGTGCCGTGGCATCACAGCTCACAGCAACCTCCAACTCCTGGGCTCAAGCGAGTCTCCTGCCTCCGCCTCCCAAGTTGCTGGGACCACAGACTCCCACCACAACG
>CAUYTI010138742.1:0-28770 GCA_963575145.1 Galago senegalensis | reverse complement strand
CATGAAAATAAGACACTGTCTTATATTTATTTTTTCTCAAGAAGACACATTAGGGCTTATCTTCAGGGGATGTCTTATTTTTATTAAGTATAATACAACAATCTACATTTATTCAAATACAGTTAAGTCATCTTCTTCTGGTACCTGACAGAGGGAGCCGACCTTGTTGGTGGGGTTGGCGCTAGTGATGTGTGAACTCTTTTCCTGTAGCTGTTCGCATGTGTGCAATAGTATGCCTGCGACCGGGGTTACCACACACACACCCGCACAAGTGCGAAAGGCTCAGAGAAAGGAGCTGTGGTAAATAAAAGGTATTCCAGTCTTCCTTACACTCTGTGCTGAAATGCAGGGTGTGGCTATGCAGATACATATGCCTATCACTAGGTCTTATTATCGGGGCAGGGCTTATATTTAACAAATGCATAGAAAACCTGCTAGGGTTATTTTGGGGGTAGTTCTTATTTTCGAGGAAACACGGTATGTAAATACACTCAACACAATTGGCCTAAGCTGCCTAGTTTTTCTAGCTAAGACCATGGAGACGCATTTGCATTTAAACACACTTAAACACTCACACATATATGAAACACATATGGAGGTAGTAAAATGTGAAGGACAAGCAGTAATTACACAAATTTCTTCCTTAATTTGAAGTAGACATACTCGAGGACAGACCATGGATAATAGAGATGTCCAAATACTCATAATGGTACCACTGTTATCCCCACATTTATTACTCTACAGAAACATACGTTTTCCTTCTAAATTGACAATGAAAGAACACAGACACATCATGAATTGTCTAGTGTGTTGAATTTGGATTTTCAATAGTGTCTTTTGATTTACTATTTTTTACTGAAAATGCTAACACCAGTAAAGATAAGTCATAGTAATGATTTCAGAACCGATTTCTCTCAATGGAAAGTAGGAGGCTGATTCAACTCATTTCTCATCAGAAATGATGTCAGCCATTTTCAGGTACGCTTTTGTTTTTGCTTTTAATTTAATGTTGTATAAATATCTATCCAAACACTCTTTGTAATGACCCATGAAATACTATACCCAAGAAAAATAGACAAATCGAAACTCAGTTAACACTTCTGTCTGTAATCTACTCAGGACGGGACACGGGCAACATCATAAATTTCTCATACCATCTCCCGACTTCCAGATGTGCCAGCTTCTTCTATCTGCCTGGAATTCCTTTTTTAAAATTAATGATGCTTTAATTACCTTTCAAAGCACAACTCAGACATCCTCTCTGGAAATCATTTTTCTATTTCCCTGGGATAACATTAAAATACACTGTTTTGACCACCATTATATTGTGTGCATAATGTGGTTACTGTACTTGACAGCAATTATAAATATCTCTCAGCCTGACCAGCTTCCTTATTCCTTTAGAGCACAGTCAGACTCATTTTCTATCTGTCTTGCTCCCTTGTATCTAGAATGCTGCCTAGCATATTGAAAACACTGAAAACTTCTGTTAAAAATGAATGAAGACAAATGCAAATAAATGAGGAAGCTTACAGTAAGTACAGAAGATTATTCCAAATATCTTTGCAACATCGAAGAATCATCATTACATTTTTAACTATCATAAAAGAAAACATGCCTCCTGGAATTTTACAATAGAATTGTCTTATTTCTTTTTAACATGCTTGATAATTATGTTTTAATTCCCCTGCAATGAATTAAATTGACATGCAACAGTTTTGTTTTGATTAATCCATAGTATATGCATAATTTGGATCTGGTATCACTTTAAGAGACTCATTGTAATCTATACCACTTTCTGCTTTGGGGGAAACAATGAAAAAGAAAGAATATCAGGTCACTAGCCCTGCCTACCTTTTTTTTCTGAAAAAAAAAATAATATTGTACAAGGACACATTCTTAGACCATAGACAATATGAAAGGGGAAAGAATGTACTGTACTTGAAATGATTTGAGTCCTAGTTCTGGTTTATTTCATCACTAATAAGAAAATTCCTACAGATACCCCATTATGAACAGTTCTTCTGTGCCGACCTCACATGAAAGACTGAGATTGGACCCTGAGGCACGTTGTCTGCAAACCATGCAAGGACACCTGGAGTGCCACAAATAATTTAACTGGCCACGTGGCACTGCTAATGCTGCAGTCTGTCATTTTCATGCTTCCCATTACCAGGGAAAGAACCGTGGTAGCAGGTGGAGGGTAAAAAACGAAATGGAGAAAAAGTGCGAAGGATGGCCTAACAGAAATGCTTCTTTCTACAAGAGGTGTTCACATAGAAGCAGAGGCTCACTGCCCTCAGTTAATCCTTGACCACCACTCCCCCCACCCCAACCCTACTTGCTTCAAATTTCTAATTTTCTGCAGCCCATTTTGGTAACAAGACCATAATGGACTCACACTATTGGTCTTTTCCCTCAGCATAAGGGTGTAGAAATAAATATAAAATATCTAGGAAATGAGCAATCGGAACTATTTTTTCCCCTGCCTCCTATTTTTTTTTAATCACCTACATGAGATGAAGTTATTTTTAATGAGCTCTACTTACAAAAAAGTCAAGGTAAGCCATAAATGGTAAAGAAATGTATCTAGGTGTTGGTGAGTTCTTGGGAAGGAGCTCTGAGCCTGATCTGGGCAGAATGACTGCTAAGGGCAAAGAATTCTCACCCAAATCTTCCTATTAGACAACCGAAGATAGACTGCATTCTTCACAGAGTCCCCAGTAATGCAGGAAATCTTCAGAATTTCCTAAACAGTGAATCACAACAAATTGAATATTTGTGTGGTACGTGTCAGCAGAGGGTGCCTTCTCTATTTGAGTTAGTGAAGGGAAATTTTATCATCTAGTAGCGTGCAAAAATCTTATTGTTGCTTCTTTGTCAATTCTCCCATCAGCTCCTTGCGGCTCCTCCAGCCTCAAATCTGGCCCCACTTACTTTGTCCCCTGCCACATCATGTTTCACATACCCACGTCTTTCCCCATCGTTTCCCCAGTGACCAGTGCTCATTAGTTTCCATTATTAATGTATCTGAAGTGTTTATCAGACACGGTATTGTACCATATAGAAGCTTTTATGCATTCTAAATAAAATACGCTCCTTAGTGCTGTGATAGGTATCCTTTATATTACAGACCCTGCCTGCTTTTCCAGTCCTATTTTGCAAGTGTATCCATTCTGTCATCCTAGATTCTAAGTAAGGTTTAATATAATTTCTACCAAGTCCCCTCCATTCCCTTTCATTGGACAAGTAGTCTCTTCCTTTTCCTTTTGAAATTTCGTGATCTAGATCCAGTTCAATGCCGTTCAGTTTCCCCTCAGCACTATCCAGTTAGTGATTCCTTTGTATTTGGAACTGCTAATTATATGATGGCAGCACGTCTCTTAACCCCTGCTGCCATTGTCATCATCTTCCATATTTCTCCTTTATCCTCTCTATGATGTTGTAACTGTTTTCTCCACAGAAACCACATTTAGCCCATGCTTAGTAGGTGGTTTATCTCCGAGCACTAACCTAGTGCTTTGTATAAAGAGAACAGTCAGTAAGTTGAATGATGGCAAAGCAGTTGAGTTTTTATTTTCCTAAGAGCTGATGACTTACAGAGCTCAGGAACTGAGGGAGAAAGCCTCCTCTTACATGTGCACTTAAATAAATAGGCGTATATTTTCCTCGCCTTTCTCCTCTTAAGGTGTATCTGTGGCCACACGAGTTAGCAACAGCAAAAGCAGCGGCAGCAGCAGGTTTCCCGTGTTTAACATCGCAGGCGGCAGGAAGGATCTTTGGCAACTGGCAGCCTCCAGTGGAGCTGAGCGAGGTGCGACAGCGCTGCGGAAACTGACTACCCATCAAAGTGTCTTCCTTTTTTTTTTTTTTTTTCCAATTTGGCTTTTGTCAGCAATTGGCAAGGTTCCACACAGTAAGAACATGCTAAAAGAAGAGAGAAAGTAATGAGAAATAATTAGAGCTGGCCTGTTGCCAAAATATGTCTGTATTTGAAGAGAGGAGAAACCGTAGGGTGACATTACAGAAGCAGCTCCACGCTGCAGACCTAAATGAAGATTGCTGGGGAGGGTCAGTAAAGATAATATAATAAAAACATAAATGTTCTCTACGTTTCTATTTATTAATGACTAGAGCATATTTTCCAGAAGCCATAATACAGTGGGCTGGTAGTTGACCGATTGACATATGGAGCCGAGAACCACAAACTCCCTCTCTCTTTCCCTCTGACAATTCCCTCATTAATGCACAGCCAGGAAAGCTGGAAAATGTGTGCTCGCAGGAGTTGGAGAACGATGACAGTGCTGTCAGCGGCGGGCGTCTGTTCCCTTGTTCACCCACATGAAAATGATGGAAGAGAAGGGAGGACAAGGCTTCTTTTCCCCCAAGCCCAGTGGTCTAAAGGAATTATTGGACATCTGCTCATCTATTGTTGGTTTTGAAAGGTTCCTTCTCATGTTTGAAAGCACAAGCGTGTTAGGCTATCACATCAGGTATCAAGAATATTAGATCATCAGCCAAGGGCTTCTGTAGGTAAAAGATAACTGGAGATGAATGAGGCATCAGGACAAAAAAAAAAAAAAAAAAAGCCAAGTACTTCTTTCATAATAGGAGGTTTTTGTTTAATAAATAAAATTTCTCACAAGTCTAATTTTTCTTAAGGTTTATTTTAGGCAGTGATGTTTTGGGACTTGAGTGGGAAACTCAGTCTGTTTTAGAACTTTTAGGAGTAAACTGATCTTTGCTGAGTAAACTGTAACCGAATAAACTTAAAAATTAAAATATTAATTAACCATAGAAGCCGCAAAACCTGGCTACATTTGGTGTGATTCTCAGACTTCAGTTCTACTAATTCAATTCTACTATTTTACTTTCTTAATCAGAAAATTAAGGAGCCATTATGAGTGACCTCCTTAAATATCTTTGTTTAGCTAGATATCTGTAATCTATGAAAATCTATTGTTAAGGCATCATAATAATGGGTCGTTGTAAGTATGTAGTAATAGGTGTATATTTTCATACATATATATCCCTAATTTTTGCTTCTTTGACTTCACCAGGATAAATACCAAGGAAAACAAAGAGAACAGCTGGTGTATTGGGTGTATTACTCTATTTATTCCTTGCTCTGGGTCCTTGAGTAGGTGACCTTCATTAGAGCAGAGATGCCTTCAATTGGCGATTTCTTTCCACAGTGTCACTACCTGGGTCATCAGCACAATCTGAAACAATTTGTAATTAGCAGATCAAATGATCTGAGAAATGAAGGCACCAGGTAAGTGGGAGTGACTCCTAGGCACTCTCCCCTCCTCCAGTGAATTGCTTTCCCAGTGAACTTCCGAATATTTAAAGAGATATAAATGAAATCACAACTCATTTTCAGTTATGTCATTCATGGAATGGAGGCCAGACACAGCCACTAACTGTGCTCTCCAAACTCATCTGGACACATGTGCACCCATGCACACACACAAGCACACAGAAAACACTGTCTTCATATATCAACCAACCTCGGAGTCCGGATGGCAGGAGAAGGAAATACAGGTGGAAAAGCTTTAATCTCTCTTAACTTTAATGGAATAAAGAAATGAGGCATGCAGTGTTTCCTGATGGGGATATAATGAGGGAGAGAAAAAATTAAAAGATAAAACAGCAAAAGCAGCAGGTAAAAGATGGACAAATTATGCAAGTCAAGTTTTTGTTTTTTAGGGGAGGTGGGAGGGGTACTGGTGAACTCTCACCCATGTGCACCATGTGAGGGTGTACAGCGCACCCCTGGCTGAAGGGCTCAACTACAACTTGACTTTACCCTAGAAACACAAACGGTGTAACCTAAGCATTAGTGCCCTCATGTCAATCCAAAGTAAAGACTTTAAACAATTGGCTTTTTAACTCTCTCTCTCTCTCTTTTCTCTCTCTCTCTCTCTCTCTCTCTCTCTCTCTCATAGTTAAATACTCCTCAGCCCCCACTCCAGAACACACATAATTTCCTATGACTTTTATTCTTATTTGAATGAGACCATCACCCAGGTTGATAAAATCTGGGGACATCCTGGAAAACAGTGTCAGTCCATTTGCTTCTGATTATTTCACCAAATACTGATGAAGCTGTTGGTGTAACTATTATTTTATTATAAAGAAAAGAAAGATAGCACATGTTAGGGACCCAGAGGTAAAAATCAGGATTCCAACAGTTGAATACTAAGAGGAATTCCTCCGAAACCTCCTGAGGGTCACGCCTCCCTGCTGGAAGTAGACCCATATTCAAGGCACGGAGAAGATTTATTATACATAGTATTTTCTGAATAAATTATTTTGCATTCAATTTTAAACTAAAAAATCATTTTGCTTTTTTTCTGTATTTCTCTTTGCTTACTATTAATTTGGTGTGTGACAGGCATTATATGAAGTCTTTTAACATCTATCTGCTTTATTCAACTTAACAAGGAGATGTCATACTTATTACGATAGTCACAATTTTACAGATGAGAAAAAGATTGAAGTTTAGGAAAGATATTAGTCTTACTAAAAGTTATCTAGCTGGTAAATTGTTATTGTCATTATTACTATGTGTGTATCTGTGTGGGTATGTACATGTGCTAATAAAGAAATAAAACACAAAAATTACCCTTTAAACCATTTTTAAGTGTATAGACCAGTAGTGTTAGGCATATTACCTTGCTGGGAAACAAAGCTACAAAATTTTACATCTTGGAAAACTTAAAATCTTTACTCAGTGAACAAAGACTGGTCCCTTTTTCTGTCCCCCAGCCTCAGCTTATCACCATTTTACCTTTCTTTTCTCTGAATTTGATTACTTTAGATACCTGAGGTAAGTTAAATCATGTAGTATTTATCTTTTTTGTGGGCAGCTTATTTTATTTGGCATAATATCCTCAAAGTTTAATCTGTGCTTTGGCATGTGACAGGATTTCTTTCCTTTTTTATTTCTTTTTCATTAAATCATAAACACATAGATCATGTAAACATGAATGTATTTATGAACAATGTAATGGGAACACTGTGCTGATTTCATATAGAATTAGGAATGCTTATATCACACTGGTTAACATATACCTCATCTCATTTACTTAATTATTGTGTTAAGACATTGATACTCTATACTAACAGCTCTGACATGTACCCTTGCATTGTGCACCATAGATGTGATCCCACCATTCACCATCCTCATCTGACCTCCCCCCTCCTCTCTCATACCCCCTCCTCCCTCCTGCATCTTGGGCCATAGTTGTGATCTATTCTTCCTATGAAAGTGTGAGTGATTGTAAAGTTTCATTTTATAGTTTCATAATAGTACTGAGTACATTGGATATTTTTTCTTCCATTCTTGAGATACTTTACTAAGTAGGATATGTTCCAGCTCCATCCATGTAAACATAAAAGAGGTAAAGTCTCCATATTTTTTAAAGCTGAACAGTATTCCATGGTACACATATACCACAATTTATTAATCCATTCATGGGTGGATGGGCACTTGGGCTTCTTCCATGACTTGGCTATTGTGAATTGAGCTAAAATGAATAATCTGGTACAAATAGCTGTGTTATAAAGCGATTTTAGGTCTTTTGGGTATACACCTAGTAGAGGATTGCAGGATCAAATGGCAGGTCTATTTTTAGATCCCTGAGTATTCCTCATACTTCTTTCCAAAAGGGATGAATTAGCTTGCACTCCCACCAGCAGTGTGGAAGTGTTCCTTTTCTCCACATATACCCAACATCTGTAGTTTGGGGATTTTGTGATGTGAGCTACTCTTACTGGAGTTAGATGATATCTCAAAGTGGTTTTGATTTGCCTATCTCTGATGATTAAAGATGATGAGCATTTTTTTCATGTGTCTGTCAGCCATGCGCCTGTCTTCTTCAGAGATTGGCTGGTGACTTGTAGAAGACTGAAACTGGTCCCACACCTTTTACCATTAACAAATATTGATTCTTCCCTTTTTTAAAGACTGAATAATATTCTATGATCTGACATAGAATTTGTTTAACTATCCATCCATCCACAGATGTTTGTGTTCCTACACTTCTTAATTGTTCAAATATCTCTTTGAGATTCTGCTTTCAGTTCTTTTAGATATATACCAAGAAGTAGAACTGCTACATCATATGGTAGTAATTTTTAAGTTTTGAGGGCCATCCTTACTCTTTTCAGCAAAGCATTGAGCCATTTTATAGTTTCATCAATAGTACACTTGGGCTCTAATGTCTCCACATCCTCACCAGCATTATTATTTTCTGTTTTTTATAATAGTTGTTTTAATATTTTTTGTACAGGTATGTAATTTTTGTTACCATTTCACTGTTTCTCATATGCTTGTAACTGTTGTTTTAAACATTGAATTTCACTCAAATAATCTGACTGTGGAGCACATATATTTGAATATTGAACTGTATTACCATTATAATTTTTTTCTATTTCACTAGATATTTTATTTTACTGGACAATTTTAAATAAATACTTCCTGATTTTATATTTAATTTTTAGGCTGATTACCTAAATGTTTGATTATTATAGTATTAATTATGGAAATTTTTATTTTAATTATAAAGCTAAATAAACCAATAATTTAAAACTTTAAATGTTTATAGGTTGCAAGGACCTGTAAGGTTTTTTTTTTTCTGGTTCCTTTTTTAATGATTTCCAGGAATGTTAATTTATGGAATAATAATCTTTTTTGATATAAATTTATAACTTTTAGTTGGGGGAGTTAGTTAGGAGGGTTAAAGATTCTTATTTCTTTTTGCGACTATGATAGTATAAACACCACAAATAAAAAAGGTGTAAATACAAAAGGACCATACAAAGAATAGACTTCCCCAAATTATCTTAGGTTCTTCATTTCCAATGAAAAATAAATGCTTTCATGCTAAGTATTTGTAGCTATGGATAATATTTTAGTATATATAATTACGTTTGTTTCTGCTGGTTGAGGATATCCTGATCAAGAGCTGTGGTATTTATACCAAATCTATTTATGCCAACTCCATTGATTCTTTTTCTTACTATAAAGAAACATAACATTCAGATAAATCTTATCTAAATAAGTAAAACATGAACAAGTAAAGGAAAACAACTATGATTTTAATTAAAACTTAGAATATTTTGAAAATATTCAAACTGCCAAAAATGTGAATATATAAAATGCTATACATATTTAGAAAATATAAAAGTATCACATTTTAGAAGTTAATTTGCTTTTTGTGTTTTTTTAAGTTTTTATTCCACTTCATTGGAATCCAAATTAAAATTATACATCATGGGGCAGCACCTGTGGCTCAAAGGAGTAAGGAGACAGCCCCATATACTAAAGGTGGCCAGTTCAAACCTGGTCCCTGCCAAAAAAAAAAAAAAAAAAAAACCTGCAAATTATACATTATGTTTCATGGGTATGGTTTATAAATGAAGGATTCCTAGGATTCTCATCTGTGACTCAAAATCACATAGTTGTTCCTATCTCAAAAAAAATTAGTTGAATTTTCATTTATGTGTTAAGTAAAAGAAAATGAGGATTACTATTTTTGAATCATAGTCTTACCTGACATTTTAGATAATCAAATAATTTCACTTCTTGCTTTGGTAAAAATCACTTGTGCTGTAAATGTTCAGGCATTCATAGCTTTCTTGATCTTCTTGTGCCTCTATCTGTATTTTTGTCTCTTTCTGTTTCTTTATGTCTATATATCTATAGATAGATATAGATATAATATTTATATCCACATATAGATATATCCCATACATAAGAAAATATACTCAGCCATCTATGCTATCAGAAATTAACTATTGTTTTTTGGAGAAAAATAGTCTAAGTGATCATTCTCATTATACATACTGCCAATGTCTAATAAAGCAAAATTATGTTCAGGAACCAAGTTGGCAATAGCAGTGATGTATTCAAAATTATATACAGTAAGACATTTGATATTATTAAACTAGTTAATATAATATTATTATATTTTGATATTATATTAATAATATAATATCAGTGACTTTGAGAAGTCATTTTTGATATTATATTAACTAGGTTTAAAAATATCTGGAACAAGTTGGATCTTGATAGGAGTTATAGCATTATCAAAGATCAACTAGGTGTTGATACTGTACATGGGTGACCATTTTTCAGAAAATGATATTTTCCTTCTAATAAACCTGCATGCCTTTGTTTTATCACCTATAAAGTGGTATAAACCTAAATCATAGTGCTAACTTGAAGATTAAATATGTTAATATATGTGAAGAAATTAGAAAACACATAGTTGTATAATAAACACTATATGTGCTAGATTTATAATTATTTGAACACAGGAACATAATAGATGTACCTTTATAGATATTTATATATACTGTTGGCAGAAAGAAAAATCTCAACTGGAAGACTTGACCTCATGGGCCTCCAAAGTTACTGAGTTCCAAGACACAACTTCATGGGCACGTGAGCATTACAAAAATAATATACAGTAATAAAAATTTGTCATTAAGTGTCAAAGTAGGTTAAAAAAGAAAGCCTCCATTTGTACTTGTGCTTTGTATAAGTAAAGCTTAAACAAACCTCATTGTTTAAACCCTTACCATGGAAAGTTGAATAAGATGCAAGTTTTTAATGATGTCCCTCCTGGGACTGTGAACCAATTTGCATTCTCAGGTGTCATGTAATGATTGAAAGATTACTAACCAAAACAACAGAAACTGCTAAATTTCTGTGAACCCCTT
The DNA here is from genome assembly GCA_963575145.1 of Galago senegalensis. Lineage (NCBI taxonomy): Eukaryota > Metazoa > Chordata > Mammalia > Primates > Galagidae > Galago > Galago senegalensis. The sequence goes on along the minus strand of CAUYTI010138742.1, from coordinate 18,039 downwards.
CAGTACGGATGACAAGGAACATCTTCTCTGTGTGGCTCTCTGGAGTGCAGACCTTTTAACCTTTATTCTGTGCTGGATCAAAATTAATGATAACAAAATATTCTATCAATTTGGCACTGCTGATTTTGTCTGCACATTTTTTGCTTGTAAACTTCTGTAAAGGAATCCATACTCTGTCTTGGGAGTTGTAGATTTTACTTTCTTCTTATGTTTCTCCCCTCAACAAAACTGTATCTCCCAGTAACAAAACTCTGAGGAGTCCATGGCCTCTCTCACTCATCTCTGTGCATCACTGACATGTTTGTGACAAATTACTTCCTGAAATTCAGGCGAAAACAAAGGGAGTGGCAATTACTGCAAACGATAAAAACTATTTTAGAAAAATATAAGTGTTAGAGAAATTATACCTTTGAACTGACAAATATAGCAAAGAGTTTTATTATGAATTGTATATTAATTAGGAATCTGGAGAGGAGAGTAGATTGTAATATTTTTAAGCTTGATTTTTTAAAATAATTGCTGAGATTATTTTCAGTCTACGATGCATGTAAAAATTACCCTTACTCAGTCAGCTGAACCTAGCACTTTGTAATGCTTGCTTTTTATATCCAAATGGTGTGCAGTGCTTACTTTTACTTGAGACTCATTTAAGAAGACATTATTCACAGATATCTTGCCTCTTGGATAATAAGCACATATTCAAAGCAGTATTTCCCTTTCTTCTAGAAAGGGTTGAGTCTCAGAGGAAGAGAATTGTATTTTCAAGAGTCGTGCAAGCCTTCCCACTTCCATTTCTTAATGAAATCATACCTAAACTATAACAATTTATTTAAGGTATCTGTCCTCAGTCCTGTACCACTATCAGTTTTAAATGAAAAGAATGTTATAAAGCCTAAAAGATAAGAGTAAAAAACATACATTCAAATTATACTTACCAGGTGTCCATTGGCCATATGTTTACCGTCTCAAGGTGAACGGTGGCCCCCATAAAGATATGTCCATTTTCTAATCCCTGGATCTTGTGAAAATTACCTCATATAGGAGAGATATGGTTCAGCTGAGAATCTGGAGAAGAACAGCTCTTTCTTGAATACCTTGGTGACTCTTAATGCTTTCAAATGTTTCTTTGTACAAGCACAGAATACAAGAGAAATATATAGATACCAAGGTGATGCGGAGACAGAGGCAGGGGTCCTCAAACTTTTTAAACAGGGGGCTAGTTCACTGTCCCTCAGACCGTTGAAGGGTCAGACTGCAGGCCCTGGGACAAGTCAGCTGCTAAGCAGGACAGGCAGCAGCGGCAAAAACACCCTGTGGGCTGGATAAATGTCCTATGCAGGCCACATGTGGCCTGCGGGCCATATTTGAGGATGCGTGGGTTAGAGTAATGCACCATGAGCCCAGGAATGCTGAGATAGCAAATAGAAACTGGAAGAGGCATGGAAGGGATTCTTTCTGGAGTCACCGGAGGAAGCGTGACCCTGCCAACACCTTGATCTTGGTCATTCTGGTAACATTGTTGGGACTTCTGGCCTCTAGAATGGAGATAGAAGAAATTTCTTTTGTTTTAAGCCATTGTGTTTGTGGCAATTTGTTACAGCAGGCATAGGAACCTAATATAATGACTAATAATTCAGGAATTGTGCAGCCAGGTAGAGCCATATGAAGTGAGAACCTCATCCACGCACTTTGCACTTACAGGTGTGAAGGGAGCATCTTGCCGACTGGAGGAGCAGCTCAGCTGTCTGTCACGTCCTCAGTGGGTCGAGCTGTGACACTGCAGCCCTGTCTCCATCAATTTGCCTGAAAACCACACTTCTGTTTTCATTTGCTTCAGATTCTGCCCTTGTTTTGGAACACCTAACACCTGCTCATTCGTCCACTTATAAGTAATAATGAAAATACAGGCACAACTTTGAAAAAGATTTATCTAAGCCTGAATCGAGGGATTATATAGGGTCAGCATTTCTGATGTTTCATATCCTGGTTTGGACTCAGATGGAATGTATTTCTTCTTCACCTGGGTTCAAATTCAAGTCCCTCTAATTACTCAATATGTGACCTCCAACAATTTAATTAACCTCCAGGGTTGTGGTTTTCTTATCCATAAATCCGAGACACTACTTCACCGATTAGTTATGAATATTATGTATGAGGTAGGTAAAATGCCAGGCAAATGGTCAGCTCTTAGAAAATAAAAAGATTTATTCTTATTCTCCACATTTTTTCCCAGCCTCATTCTGTCTTCACTCTAAACAAACCACAGGGCCTGATACCTCTCCTTAGGGCAAGGGGTGTTTTAGGAGAGTACACGGCCAGGAGAATTGCCTTGACCTTGGTCAGACTCTCAGTTCCTCAATGTTTTCTCTTTATAGGGAGCTAATCAAACCTCCAAGTTCATGAGAAAGGCAATTGTCAGAATTATTTTAAGACCACTTTATTATTTTTTACTTGCAGCAGTGCTGAGTAAGGAACATGTATAACTTGACATAGTTTGTTAGTCCCTTTCCTTGAAAATTCTTTGTGAAACTGGGAAAATAACCCCCATTCCAGCCAACCCTGGTTTAAGGAGGAAAAAAGTACCGAAAAAATTAAAAGAAGAAAGGAAAGAAAGAGATAAAGAAAGAAGAAACCTCTACTAGCAGATTACGCAGACAAAATCTAGTCACTGTTTATTTTCTTATTTGGAAATTTAAGTATTCAAGGGCTGGGCTTCCTCAATGTAGCAGAGATTTTTTATTTTTTTTAAGTAATAGGTATGTGAAAATTCTCACATAATGTTAAAAAATATCTCATGTCCTTGTCAGAACCTAAGCAAATTATCTTTTGAAGGTGAAGCAGCTCCAGGGCTCTGCTTTCCAGCCAAATTCCTTGCCCCCTACATGAAAGCTGGGTCCAGGAACTCTGATCCCTAGACCAGCTTTCCAGGCTCCTCCAGGAGTAGAATTTCTTTCACTTTTATACCAACAGCAGAGGAAATCTTTCTGAAAAACAATTAGAATAAATCTTCCACTGAACTTCATTAAATGTACCTCATTGCAATTTAGCATCCGTACACTTTTCCTTCAGATGACGGATAGGAGCCCAGAAAGTCATTTTTGACGCTAAACATCCCCTGAAGTGTCACAGTCTGCCTGCTGACATCTTCTTCCATTGAATGTCACCAAACACTTTAAACAACTATGTCCCAAAGTGAACTCGCGCATACAAAGATAAGTAGCAGTTTAAAGAAGAATGGAAGACAGTCCCGCACAGAGGGCACCGAGCAACCACTCGAACTTACAGGAGATGGATCGCGACTGCCTTAGAGTGGATGGAGTCAGCCTCATGTGAATGACAATTTTGAAATAAACCTTAAGAACAGACTTGGAGTAAAATGACAGAAGGTATTTGATGTCTACCAAAAGGTGAACAGTATCAGGAGCATGACAAAAGCCACATTTCTGTAGAAAACAAAGTATGAGTTCATAGAAGATTTATCTAGACAGGCAGAAAGCCCCAGATGAGCTTGGCATTCAAAACTCTCCAAAGTATTACAAATTACTTTTTGTCATTCTCACAGAAATTCTGGGCATACCCATCTTATTTGTTTGTTCAAATATTAGTAAATACTGACTTATAATAGCTTTTTCACAATATTTTTAAAATTTTATTCTTTCTTCTGTGCAATCACCTTAATTTTAGATCTCCTGACTTTCAGTAGATGTCTTTGTGCTGTTTTGTTTTATTAATAATTTCAAGTTCACAAAGGTCAGCTTATCACAAAGCTGCCTCTTGAGTTAGCACTGAATCTGATGATCCCCTCGCCCTTGTCACTTTGGACAAGCAATTGAGAGTTTCGTAGGCCATATGTAAGGGTGTTTGATCAGACCCCTCTATTTGACTCATGTTGCGAATGTACAGAATCAGAGAAACCCATGTGTGCTTCCAATTACAATGAGCTTTTTGTTTCTCTCTCTCAGAAGAGAACAGACATTTAAGCAGCTCTATTGTGGAACTTACAGTCTCCCTGGAGAAGCAGGGTCAGCCTCTTGATATCCAAACACTCACCAGTCTCACCACTTGACATGATCCCATTAATCAATCTTCAGAGAGGTTTTCTGGCACTTCAGTGCTGAATTCAGCTCAAACTGAGGCCTGACAACTATGGCGTGATACTCCGGGGATGCCTTGAACACTTGGCATTGCACCCAGCCAAGAGGCACAGTAAATAGGATTCAGGTTCATGCACTTAAAGGATAGCCTCAGCACGTCACAACATGTCATAGAGTTCTGAAACGGAATTTGAACCAACTATAAACAATTATATTAATGTCTTCATGAGATTTTTTTTTTTTTTGAGACAGAGCCTCACTATGTCATCCTTGGTAGGGTGTTGTGGCATCACAGCTCACAGCAACCTCAAACTCTTGTGCTCAAGTGATTTTCTTGCCTCAGCCTCCCAAGTAGCTGGGACTACTTGCACTGGCCATGACACCTGGCTATTTTTTTGTTATTGTAGTTGTAGTTGTCGTTGTTCAGCAGGCCTGGCCCGGGTTTGAACTCACCAGCCCTGGTGTATGTGGCTGGCGCCTTAGCCGCTGAACTACAGGCACCAAGCCAAAAGAGCACAATCTTGACATAAATAATTTCCCAAATTTGCCATGCATATGCCACAGATTTCATACCACAAGTATTCAAAGTTATGTCATGTTTCTTTGTGTTAATTTGGAATATGCTTTAATTCTATAATAAGAAAATGATCAATTTATGAACATTTTTATAAGGTTCTTCAATTTCTACTATATTAAAAATTTAAAAGGAGGGAAAAAGTTGACATTGAGTGAATGATTAGACATCTGGACACAACATTTCAGAAATACTGTACCTTATTGATCAATGTATAGTTTTAGATTCATCTTCTAACATTGAACTATATATATATAATGATATTTAAGTTCACACTCTTAATTAAATATGCTGTCATGAAACCATTATAAAGGCATGAAAATTCAAGACTCATTTAAAAGAACAGCATCAAAAAGTCTTATTGTTGGCCTTTGAAATATTTGGTAGAGATTTAAAGTTTGTCTTTGAAAACCAAAGCTCTGTTAAATCAGCAAGAAAAGTACTCCAGAGTAAGATAAAGGCAGCGAAGTTTTTCTTAAGACTCTCATCTTTCATACTGTCTTTTTAAAGCATTTATGCTTTTCATTCTACTAGAAAGTATTACAGAAAATTTTATTCAAAAGCCTACTCTTAATTTTTTGAAGAGGGTTTGAAAAAAAAGGGAGGGGGAGAAATGCCTTAAAGCATTTTGTGGGGCTAATTTAAAACTCAAATTTATAACCACTTTAAACAATACTTATCCATGTTTATTACAGTGTAACATAAAACAACCCAAGATTACTATTTTAGTACAGACATTCCATAGATGTACAAACTGAATGCACATGTCAAATAAATAAAAAGTTTAGAGTTGAAGATTCATTCTGTGGTTTAATGACGTACTTTACCCACTAGGACAAAGTGCCAAAGAGTTCAGTTCAACTGAGGAATGAGGATTGCTAAATCGACAAAATTGTTATTTAACCTGGTTATTGGACTTGTGTAAATGCAGCCTAATTGGCTAAACCCTTATTTTTATTGCACTGATACATTTTTTTCTATGTCCCATCTACGTTCCAGACAGATTAGATTCATAAATATCTTCCATAACCTTTACAGTGTTTGCTCTGTTTCTGGGAAAAGAAAACCCAACAAATTGTTCACTAAGTTAATATCATTTTTTTTTTTCCGCCACCGCTACCTCCATGGCCTCCCCTGCCACAGCGGTGCTGCCCCAAGCCTGACCCATCGGTCCCTGTCCTCTCCTGGGCCTAGCGTGTTCCTGCCACCCCAACCTGACCCTGTATCCTCCCTCTCCCATCCTCTCTTCCCTGTGCTTCCTTCCCCTGTCTCCCTTTACGAGGCCTCTCGCCCCTCCCTCCACTCCTCCCCTCCCTCTCCTTCCTCCCCCAGGCCTGTCTCCCTAGTGCCTCAGCCCCCCACCCAGCTCAGATAACATCATCTTTAAGAACTCTGGTGAAATTTTATACTATTATATGGATAAGCTATGCTATAATCTTTTCTTTATGAGAGAAATGATAATTTGAAAGTAATATTTTTGTTGTTTTATTGTCTTTGTTTTTGTTGGTTTGGGGCATATACCCAAATAATTTGTGCTGCATCTCAACTGACCCCTTTGGCAAAAATAAGTTAACATGTCAAGAGATAGAAGGAAAGAAATTAAAAAAAAAATCTAAAATGCAGTCATTTTTCTAGAATAAAATATTGAAGTTAAATGCTCTCACAGCAATAGAGTTAAAAATGGTAATTTAAAAAAATATGTTAATATCTGTATATTCGTACTGGGGAATGGCCTAATTGCTTCTCTTACATGACAATTACCTTGTATTGCTTTGTATTGTTTTGTTTTAATTTACTGTTTCTTTTTTTAAATGTAGATTTGATTTCTTGCTTTCTTTTGCTTCATTTTTTTTTTTTTTCTGGACAACCAGAAAGAAAATAGACCACTTGTATCCCTGCTATTCCTTTTGCAAATGTCCTTTGTTGGTGATGTGTGATTTCTAGGTGTGCAGGCTGTGAAGGTGGATGAATGTGGCTAATGCTTATTATGGCTCCACGCTTGGCGTTGCTTACCTAACTCGCAAATGTATTGTGAGGATTAATGCCTATTTAAAGTACCTGACTATTGCACTTTCCATTAGGGAGAATGGCTCATACACATTGCAAAAATCACCCAGTGGAAATAAAATTATACATCCACATAGAATCCTCTGAACTTGCAGTAGGCTAAATTTTAATGAGACAAACATTTTCTACAGCTATGCTGCACATTCTTAGTGATCAAAAGGAAGTGCTGAGATGCCATGAAGAGAAGAATTTAAGCAAAAACGTAGGAAGCTTTTAATAATTATGAATTTGTCAAATAGCACTGAAGGAGCACCAGTTATCTACATTTTGATTTCATTGTCAGTCAACCTTATAAGAATGAATATATATACATATATCCCACACTGCTAATTTCCCCAGGTAATGCTATCTTTCCATTATGAACACCAAATTTAATAGATTATAAAACCATACCAATAATCAGATACTGTGCCTTTTGGCCCCAGAATTGCCACCTAGTGACTATTAAAATTAAACGAATCTCATATGTAAGAAAGTGAAAGTCCTGAGCAAACTCAGCATCAATCTATATATATTCCCTACTTGCTATTAGGTATACAATAAAACACATTTTCTAACTCATTACCTTCTACCTCAGGAATAATACCATTATTTTATTTGTACCGATTTCAATAGCAATATGGCCATTTTTATAGAATGATATATTGAAGTTTAATGCTCTTGCAATTTTCTGTTTAGTTCCTGGCTGATATGACTCTTCTCAGGGATGCCCTGAACCACACATGTTCTAGTGACTAACAGTTTAATTGATTGTTATTCAGGGCATGTCCAGATATTTCTCTAATGCTATGTGCATATATGATTGGTTTGGGACCCAAGCCCGGAAGAAAGTTGACTAATCTATGGATTAATTGGATAGATCAAGTTATGACATCAAGCTATCACAATTTATCCCCTTTCCCAGGATCTCTGGATTTGGACCAAAAACAAAAGAATGCTACATGTTAGTCTCTCTCCAGTAGCTCCAACAGTAAAACGTGGAGATCGTCACTGCCCGGAGTCAAGTTTTGTTCTGTTTTTTCACTTATGGAATATCCCAGATGTAGTCAGAGAAATGGAAGCCAACATTTGAAGTGAAGAAAAGCTGATGGAGGGCCTACTCACAGATGCTCCTGAACTCTGGCTGGCTTTTTTCATAGCTCTATTGTTTAATGCATAAGAGTTAATGAACCACAAATTCCACTCTTAGCCTAACCTCTTTCTAGCTCTTTTGATCCTTAAAGAAGGAAAGATTTTTCAAGGGCAGTTGCTATCATTGGCATGATTTGTGTTTGAGTGGCTTGAAGGTAAGTTGCTTCTATCTTGTAAATGACAGTATCATCAGTACAAGTACAGATGTTAACTCGCAAAAGGTGTTCAATGAATATTTGTGGAATGATTTAATGAATTATGTTCCACTTTTTCTTTTATTTTTGACTGCCCCGGCATAATCTTACTTACCTAGAATAAACATAATCATCATTGACCTCATTCATTTGATTTAACATTCTTAAAAGTATTTTGGAACGCAATCAAAACTTTTTGTAGCAGACAGCCAGGTTGCATATGTAAAGCAATGTTATGTTTGATGGTCTGCTCTGCATTCTATTACACTGTCTCAAATAATACTCTTCAGTTAATATTGATTATCACAATGTTAAAAGTGAAAGAGGCCTTTTAATTCTTATACTGGCTTTTTATTTTAATGAATTTTAGTGAACAATTATTTTTATTAATTAATGAGAAAAGTAAACTCTAAAGAAGTTAGGTGATTTTTTAAAGTACTTATTATTATTTAGTAGCTAAGCCAGGAAGAGTACCTGAAATGCATTTCAAATTCCCCTATGGTATTCTTTATACAATGTTATATCTGTATTTTCAATATGAATATAGCAAAGAAACATCAAGTTAATATGTTTGCATATGATAAGTAATAATTTCTTTTTTTTCTTCTTATTTCATTGCCTTTTTTTGGTTGTTTTTGTTGAGACAGAATCTTACCCTATGGCCTGAGTGAAGTGCAATGGCATCATAGCTCACTGCAGCCTCAGTCTCAGGCTGTGGGCATCCTGCTGCCTCAGCCTCTGGAAGATACTGGGATTACAGGCGCTCGCTGCTGTGCCCAGTTGTGGATTATTTTTTTTTTAATGAGTTGAGGTCTCACTCTCACTCAGGTAAGTCTTGAACTCCTGAGCTCAAGCAATTCTCCCTTCTTAGTCTCCCTTAGTTCTGATATTACAGACATGAGCCACCCCACCCAGCTTTAACTGATAATTTCTTAATGCAATTACTCAGACTTGGTTACATAAGTATCTGATAAAAACTGTCAGTTCTGTGAGATCCAACTTTTATGCTTCTGTTTTCATAAGTGAATATTATAATTTCTTAACTGTACATTGCCATATATGGCATATGTCAGATGTGTATATTTTAATAACAGCTCATAAAATTATCAGATTACTATGATGATGGAAGTGTAAAGATCTCCACAACTCAAACAGAAAAATAAGCCTGATACTATATTTTTATCTTTATCATCCCCACTCTCCTCCGTTACAAATAGAGATTCCCCATCAAACAATAGTTTATGTCATAATACCTGTGAACACGGGGACTTGGTGCAATCTCATTATGGTCTAGATTTATCATTGCTAAATGTTTTAGCCAAGATTTCTTAGAGGGAAAGCCTGAGGCAATGTCACGCACTTAAGTTTCCTTGTGGGATGCAATACGGAGACTCTACCTCACAAACACAAACAATGAAACTTAATCATCTCTGTACCCTCACATTAATCTGAAATTAAAAAAAAAAAAAGAATTCGCCAAACTTGTTTATTTATATAATTTTTATAGTCAGAAATTTTTTTTCCATTTGTTCCCATGCTATGAACAATCTACTAACAAACTAAATACCTATGATTGCATTGATCTACACAGCTCATATTAATGGTTCTGAGTCTGTCTACAGCACAAGGCTGAAGGGAGCTTTGTGCATTAGATTAGAGAGGCAGAAAGAAGCACTCTGCAAAATTTAAACAACCAACCAAAATTAAAAGTAAATGTACAAGATTAGGAAATAATCACGTGCCTCCAGTCTCACCACTCATGTGTTTAAGTGAGCTCTTACATTTTCTGGGATATAAAATACAAAATTTTCATAATCTTCATTCATCAGGTATGTGCTTTATAAATGATGTTTTCAATTTATAGTTATAAATATACTCGTGTTTACATGTATTTATGGTAATAAATGTATAAATAGTTAGCGTCTATATATAGAAATTTAGAAAATTTCAAAAAGCATAAGAAAAAAATAATAACAATAAACCAGAAAACCACTTTGTTTACATTTCTCTCCAGTCTTTTTATATCTATATACTGCAATAATCCCTTAATATCTGAAGTTTTCAGTTGAAGTTTTATAATTACATGTGTCTGTGCAACACAACTAGTTCTAGAACCTTACCATTGAGTCAGAAATTTCCCCCATATCCCTTTTTAGTTAAATCTCTTTGTCTTTCCAATAGGAGTCATTTTTTAACATCTATCATAGGTAAGTTTTGAGTTTCACTCAATTCATTTTGGTTTTCTTCAGCGTGGATGCATCTGCCAGTAGTTCATCACTTTTCTTGTTGGGAAGTATTCAATTGTGTAACAATTGCTGTGGTTTGAATGTCCCTTTCCTTATGTTGAGACAATTGTAATTAAATGCAATGCTAGGAAGTAGAACCATTAAGGGGTGACTAGGTCATGAGGGATTTGTATCATGAAGGTCATGAAGGAATGGATGTCATTGCAAAGAAAATGAGATCATCTAAAGTGTGACTTCAGTTCTTACCTGCCATCTCTCTGCTGTTCTGCTGAAGATGGGACAAGGAATCCCTTCTCAAGAGCTCAGAATTTCTAGCCTCCAGAATAATTAGCCAATACATTTTTGTTCCTGATAAATTAACTTTTGGTATTCTGTTCTACCAGCACAAAACAGGCAAAGGCAACTATATTTCCATGTATTTATCTCTCTTCTGGTGATGGACCTGTGGCTGAATTCTCTAATCTCAAATACTTACAGAGAAGTAACTAGTGTAATTATTTCAGTTATGTATACATGTATACAATTATTTCAGTTATGTATACATGTATACAAAAAAGCCTAAAATGATTTTTGAACTAAAGTTCTGCATTGCCAAATGTTTACTTGTGTGTGCCGTTTAAGAATAAATTTGCTATTAGAACAGGACATTTAAGAATAAAAAGAAAGAAATTTTATATTTTGTTAGCTTCTCAAACCTTTTGGATAAAAGCACTTTTATTGAGGAAACATTTTTTGAATTAACAAATTATTACAGTCATGATGAGATACCGTCCTACCCATGTTAGAATAGCCGTTTCTAAACACTCAACAACTCAGTAGACTCTGGTAAAAAGGGAAAGTATTTGCATTGCTGGTAGGAATGGAAATCAGGACAGCCTGGAGGGAAAACAGTGTGGAGATTCTTCAGAGAACTAAAAGGAGGTCTAAATGACTAAGAGAATGACATGAAGGTTATGTTAACCTGTTTGATGAGAGTATTTCAAAATGTCTATGAAAACAGCACACTGTACCCCATGATTGCATTAAAGTACATAGTTATTCTATAAGAAATAAAATAAATAAATAAATAAATAAATAAATAAATAAATAAATAAAAGGAGGTCTATCATTTGACTGAGCAACCCACCGCTGGATTCATCCCAAAAGACAAGAAGCTGTGTCATTTTGTTAAAAAGACCCATCTACTTGCACGTTTTTCCCAGCACCATTCACAGTTACAAAGCTATGGAATCAAGTGGAGTGTCCATCAGCTGATGGGTGAATAACGAAAATGTGGTATAGATGACGTGCCATGGAACACTACTCAGCCATAAAAAAGAACAAAAACATGCCTTTTGCCGAAACTTGTATGAAACTGGAGGCCATTATCCTAAGTGAAGTATCTTTGGAACTAACAAAAACAAGTACCACATGCTGCCATTTATAAGTGGGAGCTAAGCTGTGGGTACAAAAGGTCATACAGAGTGGCATATGGACATTCAAGACTGAGGGGGGAAGATTATAAAGGGGAAGGTTGAAAAATTGCCTATTGGTTACCCTGTATGCTATTCAGGTGTCTATTAAGGTGACAGATCCACCTAAAGCCCAGCTTTAAACACTGTATAATTCATCCGTGTAATAAGAAGACTATTTGTACCCCATACATTTATTGAAATTCAAAAAATTAAACTCTAAATAGCTAAATTGATACAGAATAATAGATACTGTTCAGGTATCTAGCAATCAATGTTAGTCCAGTGAATATTTTAGCATCTGTTGATTTTGACGCCTTGGACCTAGATTCCTGCACTTCTCGTCCCTGCGTACACATCCTTACATCCTTTTCTTTCCAATGACCACATTCTCTTGATATTTTAAGTTTTTCTATTTCAATAGTCTTTTATTCATACTAAAATATTGTGGGTTCAGTGATTTCTAACACTATAATTTTATTTGACTGTAAAAATCATTTTTAATGACTAAAATCACAGAAATGTATTTAATTTTACAATAACAACAATGTGTGTGTGTGTGCTGTTATTATAGCATGATATCTGAACTGTTAGACATCCCAGTTGGCTATTTTGGCTTCTAGATATTTAACATTTGTCACTGCTTCACAAAACATCCTTGGTATGAATAATTCTGTGATGCTGGATCCCATCCAGAAGGAAGATGAGAGTTTTATTATTCATGTTTGCATCTAAATGTCTCCACAGGAAGGAGATAACCACAATTTCATTCTCCCTGTCCCCTTCTATAGACTGTCTAAAGCTTAGAACTGCCATTTAAAATTGTTGCTTCTTTTGTGAAACTGATACGTGTAATCTCTGGTTGCCAGGAAGTGGAAGGGGACAGAACATCGAGTAATTGATGAGCACAGCTTCAGGAAGTTGGAGAAGAGTGAGATCTGTGCTGTCCGGAGAGGTCCTAATACTGAGAGACAGTGAGGCCAGTATAGGATGTGAGTCAACCAACAATAGGAAATCCCTGTTGTCTATGAAAGAGCCAGAATTTCCGAATGATATGGGAGTCGTGCAGAAGCCAGTTTGCTTATCAGTTGGGCAGGAGGGAAGGTGGGCTGCTTTCTGCCACGTGCTTATGGTTCTCCTTCCTGTTTTATTTCTCAGACCTCATGAACTATGCTTTATGACCAGGTGGCAGTGTCACATAAAAGAGCAATTCATTTGTGTGCATGTGAGATACCAAACTCAATTCTCTGACCCTTCTTTATCTACTAAAAGAGGAATCATTCTCTTTCTATCAGAGGGCAGACAGTATGCAGTGGGCCATGTGGTATGTGGGGTATAGTTTGTTGACTTCTTTCTGTTTATGCCAAGTTTCATTTCATGCTCCCCTTTTCTCCATGAATATTTCAATTACAACTCTAGGACACTCACCTCTGAAAGAGGGACACTGACTGAATGTTTGTGTCCTTCCCCAATTTGTATGTTGGTGTTAGGAGGTGGGGACCTGGGGGGGTGATTAGGATTAGATAATATAATGAATACATTTAATGGTCTTATTCGAGACTCTAGAGTTCCTGCTCCTCTCTGCTCTCTCTCCTGTGAGGACAGAACAAGACCTTGCTATTCTACAACTGGCCCAGGACCCTTACCATTCCCTGACCATGGCAACAACCTAATCTCAGACCTTCAGAGCTATGAAAAACTAACTTTTTTTTAACTTGCTATAGTGACCCAAACTGACCAAGACAAGGTATAATCACTTTTCCCCTCAGTGTTTGGTAGAAGGCATTTTGTGCATACTCATGTTTTTTAAATTAACATTCTTGTCTTTTTATCATGTCCCTAACACTCTCTAGTTCACAAAAGTGTGATTAAATTTCTATAGTTAGTTGATCTATAGATTATTCTGTCCTAAACATTTTGATAACTGAATCCTTGAACTATTTTAAATATTGGATAATGTAATAAAAAAATTGGAACACTTGGGTGGTGCCTATAGCTCAGTGAGTATGGTGTCAGCCGCATACACTGAGGCTAGAGGATTTGAACCCAGCCTGGGCCAGTTAAAATCAACAATGACAAAGAGAACAAAAAAATAGCCCAGCATTGTGGTGTGTGCTTATATTCTGGCTACTTGGGAGGCTGAGGCAAGAGAATCACTTAAACCGAAGAGTTTGAGGTTGCTGTGAGCTGTAACTCCATAGCACTTTACCAAGGGCAACATAGTGAGACTGTCTCAAAAAAAAGGAACACTTGACTTTGATTATTGTGTGTTGACAGTTGGTTTCAGTTGAATAGCATCAATCAATTTGGAAAAGGACGTTTGATTTTATAAATTCCATTGTTTGCTCTGCTACTGATTTGTGGTAGGAGAATTCTTAGATGTCTGTCTTGAGTGTGGAAGGGATCTGCGAATATGAGATAGTGACTTCTATGATCTGGTATACAACTGTACTGTAGCAGAATGAAGAGACATCCTTTCCTAACTTTGAAAGGGTAAACTTCGATGTTGTCACAGAACTATGTGGTAAAGGGATCTGATAGCCTCCAGGAGTTGAGAGTGCCCTCTGCTAATAGCTAGCAAAAATAAAGGACCTTTCTCCTTCACCTCCAAGGAATCAAATTCAGCAAAAACAAAACAAAAAACTGGATGAGTTTGGAAGAGGAGGTTGAGTTCAGATGAGAGTACAGACACTATCTCTCACCTTGATTTCAGACTAGTGAGACCCTGAGCAGAAAATCCATCTACCTTGCATCTGTAATCCTGAGAACACTTCGATATAATAAATTTGAATCATTGAGCCACTAAATGTGTGGGCATTTCTTACTCATCAGTAGAAATCACTACCCTATCCTTTGCATCGGCACACTTCACGGATTTTTATGGCCCACCTGGTCTGCGAGCGTTAGGGAGGTTAGACTTGACCTGTTTCAGCTGCCACAGTCTCCTACTTAACAGGCAACAAGAAACTGCGGGGAATCTACTTTTATTTTCCCTTTAAAATTGGTAGGATTTGAAGTAGTCAGCTTTTCTATGCTGACTAGCAGATAAACTAGGGGAATCCAGAAAGCTGTTAGGTAGCGGCCTTTTTCCTTCTGAGTAAAAATGCTAAATATTTATAGACCCACTTCTCCCTATGTCCCTGTTGATTACCCTTGAAGCAGTGGAAGTTGATACAGGTGGAAGAGAGGGAAAGGACCCCTTCTTAGTCTCAGTAAGAACATGATGGGCTGTTGGCTTGCTATGCAGCTTCCAGCCTTCCATTCATAGATGGGTCATACGACCCACATCACCCACCTACTGTGGCCTCTCTGTCCTTCCCAAGACTCGACTCTACCCACCTCACTCTGTGTGAATCTTGCCCCACCCATATGTCTTACTGTATCTCTGGAAGTGGTCCTTTGAGAACACAACTGTGTTTCAATGCTTTAAGATACAATAACCTCATGTTGAGCCCCTCCTGCTATCTCACTTTGACCACGCTGTGCCTTCTTTTTCTTGGTTTTATACAGTGCTCCTCCTAGCTGCTACTAAAATGTTTTAAAGTTAGCATGGCCCACACAAGTATATTCTAGTTTCTCTTTTGTGTTGACTGTCCTTCTAAATAACTACACAAAACATTTGTTAGGCCATGTTATTTTGCTTTGTTTCACTGGTCAACATTCTTCTTTACGTCATCTCACATTACAAAAACAAAGTTAAGGACTCAGTGAAATATCTGGGATGCAAATAAGAATTAAGTGAAATATACATCTAACATGAATTTTAAGAAATGCTATAGAAAAACCAAGAAAAATTGCACACATCATATCAATAGTAAATAAAACCCTGAAAACAACAGTTGATCCTTTTATTTTACAAACATTTTTGTTTATTCTTTATTACAGACCCTTTTAAAGAGTTTCATAAATATTAATATCAACTCAATGGTTACCACAGCTTTAAGAATTAGTGGCTATTATTATCTCCATTGTACAGAAAAAACTACAGCACACTTATCTAGAAAGATAGAAGCTTGATAGGCCAAAATTCAAATTCCAATCATCTAGCCACAAGCCCATTCTGAATTCAGCCAATTTTCTCCATTTCAACAATTCAAATCAATATAGACTGATGCATTCATAGTAAAAACTTCAAAATGGTAATTTTACCCCCAAAGCAAAGACTATGTAAGGAAAACATCTTAAACTTAGTTTAATTAGTAGTAGTTTTGTATAACTTTACCCAAGAGAGTGATGAGATCTTAACACACACACACACACACACACACACATATATATATATATTTTATCATAAAACATTCAAGTACCTTCTGCCATGGCATACTCATATAAAAGCATGTTCTTTTTTTTGTTTTGATAATACAGAAGAAGGGAATATATTTCTAAGTATACTAAATTTTGAGCATTTTAGGTCAAAATTTAGGTCAATCTAAATCTAATCACTTGACTTATAAAGGAAGATGAGCAAAACAAACTAGAAAGAATTTTCATAAAGCCTAGATTTATTTTGAATTTTTAAGTCAATATAAAATACCACCCAAGAATTTTCAAGCACATTTAAGCTCTAGCACTTGTGGTTTATCTGTTCTTTCCTGCTTATCTACCTTAACCCATAAATACCAGGAGATAATTCCATTTCATATTTATAAAATTTATGAACAAGCCTGATCCAGAGTATAATCTCATATAATAAAGCAGGAGAGCTAAAGAGCTCTGAGTATGTCTCCACAATAATTGAACTGTTTATCAAAAGACTGATAAGAATAAAAAACTAATGCATACACATATACAGTTCTCTCTATATGCATGTAGACAACCAGACACACATATTTATACATGCCTGATCAGCAGTGATGGAGTACGTGGCACAGTGTTTATGAGCACAGATTCTAAGGCCAGAACGCCTGGGCTTTAATTCTGCCTTTCCCCATTTCCTGTTGTATGAACTTTTTTTTTTAAATTAAGTCATCACTGTGTACATTAATGCAGTCATGGGGTACAATATGCTGTTTTTTTATACCATTTGAAATATTTTCATTAAACTGGCTAACATAGACTTCATGGCATTTTCTTAGGTATTGTGTTAAGACATTTATATTCTACATTTAGTAAGTTTCACATGTACCCTTGTAAGATGCACCGTAGGTGTGGTCCCACCGGTTACCCTCCTTCCACCCATCCTTCCCCCTCCCCTCCCATCCCTTTCCCCTTTCCCCGTATTCTTGGACTATATTTGGGTCCAAGCTTTCATATGAAAGCTGTAAATTAGTTTCATAGTAGGACTAAGTACATTGGATATGTTTTCTTCCATTCTTGACATACTTTGCTAAGAAGAATATGTTCCAGCTCCATCCATGTAAACATAAAAGACGTAAAATCTTCATCTTTCTTTAAGGCTGCATAATAGTCCATGGTATACATAAACAACATGCATAATAGTCCATGGTATACATATACAACAATTTGTTGATCCATTCATGGGTTGATGGGCACTTGGGCTTCTTCCATGACTTAGTAATTATGAATTGGGCTGCAATAAACATTCTGGTACATATATATTGGTTATAATGTGATTTTTGGTCTTCTGGATATATACCTAGTAGAGGAATTGTAGGATGGAATGGCAGGTCTATTTTTGGTTCTCGAAGTGATCTCCAAACATCTTTCCAAAAGGAACATAATAGTTTGCATTCCCACCAACAGTGTAGAAGTGTTCCCTTTTCTCCACATCCCTACCAGCAACTCTGGTTTTGGGATTTTGTGATATGGGCTAATCTTTCTGGAGTTAGATGATATCTCAAAGTAGTTTTGATTTGCATTTCTCTGATGATTAAGGATGATGAGCATTTTTTCATACATCTGTAGGCTGTAAGATAGACTGTCAATGCATTAAAGATTTAAAATTAAGACATAAAACTATAAAAATACTAGAAGAAAGTGCAGGGAAAACTCTTGAAGAAAGAGTTTCTAGGGGAATATTTTATGAGGAGGAACCCCTGGGCAATTGAAGCAGCATCAAAAATACACTACTGGGACCTGAACAAACTAAAAAGCTTCTGCATAGCCAAGAACACAGTAAGTAAAGTAATCAGACAGCCCTCAGAATGGGAGAAGATATTTGCATTTACCTCTCCAACAAAGGTTTAATAACCAGAATCCACAGAGAACTCAAACGTATTAGCAAGAAAAGAACAAGTGATCCCATCTCAGGGTGGGCAAGGGACTTGAAGAGAAACTTCTCAAAAGAAGACAGGTGAACATCCTGCTGTATGAACTTTTAAA
>CAUYTI010138741.1:0-28768 GCA_963575145.1 Galago senegalensis | reverse complement strand
TACTTAGTCTGGATACCCCTGATAGTAAAATTAGAAAGAATATATTATTATAAAGGGGAAATTACACACATATTTCACTGATGAATAAGGATGCAATATGATAAACAACATATTGACATGTCGAATTAAAAATTAATGTTTCAGTAATATACGTTGATCACAATTAAATCCAACTTGTGTGAGAATTAGTCATTATTATTATTTTTTTGCCCAAAATTAAATCCAGTTTGTGTGAGAATTAGTCATTAATATTTTTTTTTTGGCTTGCTCCTTCTCTGTCTGATCTCCCCTTCCCCCATGCCCCACCATGTCATTAATTGTCATTAATTGTCTTCATATCAAAGTTGAATACACAGGATTCTTACTTCTCCATTCCTGTAATGCTTCATTAAGAATAATGTGTTCCACCTCCATCCAGGTTATTACAAATGCTGTTAAATCTTCATTTTTTTTGATAGCTGAATAGTACTGAGTACTAATAGTACTCTACAATACTAAAATCATAGATGCTGGCGAGGGGGCCAATTTTTTAGGTAGGCTTGGAGAAGATGCTTTCAGAATCTTTATTTCCTTTAATCTGCACAGCCTTGCGATGTTATTTATTATCTCTACCGTTACAGGCTTATCCCTAAAGTTTCGTACGGAGCTTTAAAGGATGGATCCTGGTTCAAAGTCAAGTCTTGGCATGTGCCCATCCCTGGGGTCCTGTCTGGCCCCAGTCCCCCATGTTTGTATGACTTTGCACGTGTGCCTGGGGCTCCCTGGGGCCCCTTCCTCATCCATAAAGGGAAAAGTATTTTTAGGGTGGTCATTTTCAGCTGGAGGGGAAGGGACTCTCTAACCAGCTCAAACAGCTGAGTCTTTCGGTAGTTCAGCTGGAGAAGCCAGGCAGCTGTGTTTTCGGGGATTAGCTGGCTGTCTTTTTCTGATTCTTTTCCTTCTCCTCCTCTTTTCTGTGTGTGATTTCCTTCTGAAGTTTACTTCTCTCCTGAGAGGCATTTGCAGACCTCCTGCTACTATAGACCCAGGAGGAGAGAGTGGCTTCCTGTTAGCATTCCCAAGGGCTGACCCTGGAGCCAGTGCACTGCCCTACACCTGTGCCCGGAAGGTGGGAGGCACTGATCAGCCCTCTCTGGTCACGTGATTGACACCTGCACTGGAGGGAGGCAGCCCCCCCCCCCCAAGCTGCCAGCATTCTGCAGGTGGAAATTAGCTCTGCCCCTGGGAAGCAGAGATGGCACCGCTGAGTGTCTGCGGCGGATGAACTGGATTCCACTATGAGGCACCCCTCCGTCGGCTTCTGGAAGCAGAGAAATAGTTTTGTTTGCCTGTGTATACCTAGTACCGAGGAGAGTGCTGGGATTGTCCATGCACAGAAAAGGTGACAAACCCATGAGCCTCAGCGGTTTTCTTTCCTTCTCTGAACCTGAGAGTCTGCTTTGGTGTGAGACATCCTCCTCCTCCATCAGGGAGCTGGTAATTCAGCTCTAGGGTCACTAAACCTATCCTGGCACCAAGAGTTGTCATTGGAATAGCAACTTAATGCCTGGAATGGCACCTCTTGCCTGAGATTCCTTCAAAGAAAGCAAAACGTTGTGCCTACTTTTAAGCATCTCTGTACTAATGACGTTGCTGCCAGTTTATTCTGGGGAAGCAGATTCTGTTCCCCTCCTGGTATGAAAAGCCTGACGACACGAGCCAGGGGTAACGGATTTGTGCAGACTTCTTACTGGGCTCCTGTGTTTGGCAGCCCAGGAGGTAGACGGAGAACCCAGGGAGGCCAGACGGGGAGCTTGTCCAAGAGCAGCCGCACAAGTGGGTTTATTTAGATGGCTCCTTTGTGGTGGCACGTTCGTGTGCCAACTTGGAAGCAGACCTTCTGGGTGCTCCATGCAAGAGAGACGGCTTTGATCTCCAGGCTGCTGCTGGAGCTCAAGGTGGGGGACTCTGTTTTGCTTGCTTTGTTCGCGCGTTACACAGGTAGGCTTTGTTTGAGATGCGGTGACTCACGCTCATGGGTTGTGTGAGCTCTGAATGGAAGCCACGCTGCCCTGCCAGGTGCTGCCCACTGTCCTCATTTGCCATTGTTAGGAAAAAAAATCCCATTGTCCTGGCGATAGGTTATTTCTGCCTAACCCTTGAATATGAACACCCTTTTCAGGGAGCGGGTGAAGCAGGAGGAGGGGAGGTGCTTTGTGTTAAAGGTGCCCTAGGAAGCCAGGCCAGCTGCTGGTGTTAGTATTGGCCCATTGAGCAGATGAGAATGCTGAGGCTCCAGAGGTTATGTTATGTGTCCAAAGTCACCCCGCTGGTCCCAGGCAGAGCCAGAGTGTGCTCTGCTTCCAAGTTGGGACAGGACACCTCCAGCCAGCTTCCAGCTGCAGGCTTAGACTCCTGTTTCTCTCGGAGAGCGCAGGGTATCACAGATGGGATGGGTTTCACAGCCTCTGTAGCTGCGACTCACGCTCCACTTCCGCCTGCCAGTAACCCAGGGGCAGCTTTAACATGGTGTTTCTTCCTGTGCGGACTGAGGAGAGGCCTGTGTCTTTTTAGAAGCGGGGTCTACAGATGATCCATGAGGTCTGTGTAGAGGGAATTCATACCAGGACTAATGAAAGCTTTCACATAGTAGAGTTTTCTCTGGTGGCGGACTGTCACTGATGCTGCCCAGGTTCCGGGCTTTGCTCCCTTTCACCTTCCACCCCTTCCACCTCTCCCTTCTGCAGCCTCACATTCCTCTCTGTGCAGGTGGGTTAGTGGCATCAGCAGAGTCAGGGTCCACATGCAGGGCTGTGTGTCTGCATAACCGCTGCTCGGACTCTGTTTACCTGGGAGATGCAAGTGTCCAAGACGCACCCCACATCATAAAGTCCCTCGCTGAGATCGCAGGGCACGCGTAGTTGAATTTCTATCACATTGTCCATCCTGTGAAGTGTCTGTGTGAGTGTCCCCCAGCATCCTTGATGAAGAAGGCTTGTGAGGTTGGCTGCATGCATGTCAGTGGGATGAGGAGCACGAAGACTGATCCATTATTGAGGTTTCCATTGCAGTGTGTGTGGGCTCGAGCTCTTGGTGGCCCGGCGTTGCTGTGGGTGCCTTACCCCGAACTCCGTGGAACTTTCAGAGCAGATGTGTGCTAGGCTCACCCTTCTGATGCCATGCCCGGGGAGAGGGGAGACCTGCCCCTTGGTGTACCAACTTCACCTTCCGAGGGGACAGGAGATATCCTCACCCAACCAGAGCTGCCCTTCCATCAGCTGCTGTGCTCTCTTTCTCTTGCATGAAGAGTTTTCTAGTTGGTGTGACTGGGAGGGTAGAGTGCAGAGCCTCTGTGTGGCGTTGAACTAGGGGTTGTGGGAAATGGGGGTTGGAATATGTCTCAGTCCCAGGTAGACCAGACCATGGACTGTTCCTTCCACGTGTTCTTCCTCTCATTCTTGGCTTAAACCCTGTTTAATGTTCTTCCTCCATTCTTGGCTGAAGCCCCACCTTAAAGGAAGGGGCTGGCTCCAGTCTGCCATTCTTGGCTCTGTCCCCTGGGGCTGCAGTTGCATCTCTGCTCCAGTGTTGCTGGGTTCCTGCCTGACTTTTTTTCTCACAAGTGTAGAATTTGGGCTGTGGTTACCATTGGCTTCAGTGAGATGCCCCGTGTAGAGGTTGTGTGTGCACTCGAGTGTGCAAGACACATCTGATGAGTGACCGGCCCCAGAATCTCTGTTAGCTTGAGCAGCAGGCGGGACTGAGGTGGGGAGGGAGGCGGTGCCCTCGTTTGCCCTTCCTGCCTGGGGTCTGGAGGGGGCTTGTCTCAGCCCGCTGTTCTGTGGCCTGAGAGCTGCTCCCTTCCTTCTGGGCTGGGTTTTGGGTTCCTCTCCTTACTCTCTTAATGCATAGTGAGTGATGAATCCAGGTTAAGTTTGAATCAACCCAATAAGGAATTGGGTGCTCACCCTATTTTTGGAAACTTTTCTTTTTCATCCAATCCTTCTCTTCCCTGAGCTTCCATAATCCTATAATATTGTACAGTGTGTCATTGTTTCCTGTTCAGGAACCTTTGTTCTTCAATATCATCATAGGTGTGCAGTCTCTGATCACACAGCACCTGACCCAGAGCTGACCTGGTAATGTTGTAATACAGTTGACCCTGATGGCCAGTCGCAGTGGCTCATGCCTATAATCCTAGCACTCTGGTAGGCCGAGGTGGGTGGATTGCCTGAGCTCATGGGGTTGAGACAAGCCTGAACAAGAGCGAGACCCCTGTCTCTAAAAACAGCCTGACGTTGTGGCAGGTGCCTGTAGTCCCAGCTACTTGGGAGGCTGAAGCAAGAGAATCATTTGAGCCCAAGAGTTTGAGGTTGCTGTGAGCTGTGATGCCACTGCACTCTACTGAGGGCAAAGGGAGACTGTCTCAAAAAGAAAAGAAATACAGTTGTCCCTAGAACACTGCAGGGTTGGCGCTGAGCCCCCTCCCTCTGCACAGTTGAAAATCTGCATATAACTTTAGATACTCCCAAGACGTAACCAGCAATAGCTTACTGCTGACTGGAAGCCTTCTCAATAACATATACGGTTGACTAACACGTATGTGATACATTGTATGTATTATATACTGTGTTCTTATAATGAAGTAAGCTACAGAAAATGGTGTTAAAATCATAAGGAAGAGAAAGGAAACGTTACTGTCATTAAGTGGAAATGGGTCACCATTCTGGTTGTCTTCACAGAGGGGAGGAGGGGTTGGTCTTGCCACCCCAGGGCAGGCAAGGGTGGAAGAAAATCTGAGTGTAAGTGCAGCTGTTCATTTCAGACCATGGTGTTCAAGGCTCCACCGTATGTACGTGGTGACATGACAAGTTGAAGTCACAGTGGCCTGCCACTTGGCTGGTGTGTGGCTATGGTTACAGTGGTACCTGGTCAGTGGGCTCCGGCTTAGTAATTCGTGTGCATCAAGTCGTAAAACCAGCTGCCTGTCTCGCTTTTGGAGGCTGTCACTGGTCTTTGCTTGGAGTGGTCTTGAGAATTGCACCCTCTATCCTCTGTGCCTGGGTTTCCATCCTCAGGAGCCCTGACTTTTTCTTAACCTCTGCCTCCTAGTTACGCCCCACCTTGGTGCCTCAGTTTCCTCCTTGTGTACCTCAGAACTAGGTGGTTCCTTGACTGATTTTAACAAGGACAGCATCTCCTTGTTTCCCTCCCTGTTTTCTGCAGATGTTCAAGGTCGGTAAAGGGCAATGCCAGATTCTTCTCAGTGGACGTACAGCTTCCAGCACTTTCTGCAATGCTGCTCAACTTCTTGGAGTATTCTATCAGAAGTGAAATCAAACTATAAACAGTCTTGTTGGGCAATCTTTATAGAACATCATTTGTGATAGCTTGGGATGTCTTTTTTGTTGCGACTTTACACCCATAGATGCATCAGAAGAACAAATGACCTTCTTTCCCCGGAGGTTTGAGGAATTTTACTTATTTAAAGGGAACTCTGTTTTCTTCTTTCCAAAGTACACAGCTGGACTTATACCTCCTTGAAAGAATTGGTCTTTTAGGACAATGTGTTAGAGACCCTCCCCTTAGGTAAAAAGGAGATTGGTTTTTTGCAGACTGGTAAGCTGGCGTCTTTGATTTGGGCACTGCAGAGCAAACCTAGGTGAGTCCTACCCTGTGGGGTTGTTGCTAGACTGGGACTCACTGGCTCTGGAGGCATAGACAAGCCTTGTTACAGCCCAAATTGTTCTGGGAAATGAGACATCCAGCCTCTCCCTCTTCTCCTTCCCGCCCTAACCTCCCTCCCCTCCCCTTAGGGAAAAAAAAATTCCTTCCCCCTTTCAGCATCTGTGGCTTTGAGAATTCCCTCCATTGTAGCCCCAGGACAGAGACCCTTCTGTGAGAGTGCGCTGGAGGCCTGTCCTTGGTGACACCCCGCCCCCCATATTAAAAGACCATCGGAACAAGCTCCCCATTCTCCTCTGGAGAGGGTCCCTCTGTCCCAGGCCAAGCGACTCTTAAGGGAGCGTTTATCCTGGGACACTGAGTTTACAAAGACTGCTGCAGCGTCAGATAAACTCACTCAGCCCTGCGGTGGGGGGGAGGGGGCCGGACGAACAAAACCCCCTTTATTTTCACCCCTACAAGGAGACCAATAGAGACTTTGTGCTGGAGAGCGGGGTCTGAGCGTGCAGAAGGCAGGTCTGGGTCGGGATCGATTTGGGGAGAGCATTATGGGTTATGATCTTATTTTATTGTTAGGGGAAATCGGGCCATGGGACAGTTGCTTGTAAGTCTTCCCTAAGGTACATGGCCCGGGGTTACTGCCTGTCACTTCTCTAGGTAACGAGAAGCTCTTTGGCAAGTTTGTCTTGCTTTGCCAGAGAGAAATCCCACCAGTGCCCCCCCTCCCCACCAACCACCACTGCCTAATGGATAGAGAAAAACCGCACTCCTTGGGTGGAGTGGGCCCCAACTCATGTGTGTTTTAGAAGATTCTTAGCCTGAGGGACTTGGGGCAGCACAGCTGTAGGGGCAGATTTGGCCATGTGTGTGTATCCTTCTGGGGTGCATGGGGACCCCTCTGCCCTGGCAAGTGTGCCTCACCACACATCCTAGAGCAGCCTTTACTGTGAAGGGCACCAGCTCGCTCAGTCGAGTAAACCAGAGATTTCCCGGGATTGGTCATTTACAAGACAGAAGTGTCAGTCTCACATCTGTTGGACCCCTGCTCAGTACTGTGTGATGTCTGAACATCTCATCTAACCCTTATGATGTCCTTGAGGAGATAAATAGTGTCACCTTACAAACCCTGAGTGCAAGGCTCAGACAGGGAGAGTGACTTGCCTGAAATCACCCAGCAATGGGGAGTCTGGGGTTCTAGCCCTGCTGTGTCCGATTCCAAGGCTTTGGCTGTTGTAGAGCAGGAGGTCTGGCCAGGGGGCCCTGGGCAGCTAAAAGGGGTGGGAGAACTGAGGGGGGTCAAGATCACAGTAAAACTAAAGACGCTACCAGGCCCCTATTTTCTGGCAGTTTTTCCCCTGCTGCCACTGTCGCCCCTACCTATTGCCAGCCCCTTTACCCTGGACGCTAGTCGGAAATCTGCCACTTAGGTCCAGGCGAAGGCAGGTGTGTCTCCTAAGATGTGTCTCTGGAGGGCTCCGAGCTCACGTCCAGTGAGGAAATGGGAGAGAGGCAGCAGCTGTGCAGTGGGTCCCAGCTAGGAGGGAGGTGTCCAGCTACTTTAGCAAATAGGCAGGGTTTGGGGACCTTGGTGGAGCCCCGTCCAAGAGAACACTTCCCTGATGATGTCCAGAGAGAAGGCAGCCTGGGCCAGCCCCCAGCCATGACTCTGCTCCCAGTTTCTTTCCTCAGAGTGGAGGTGTTCCACGTGAGCTGGGGAGGTGTTGGGAAGGGCTGGATCCTGTGTCCATCAGCGCACAGCCCTGCTCTCCTTCCTCCAGTCCCTGGGGGCGAGGGCTGACCAGCTGTACAGTGGCAGGTGGGGAGGTGGACTTTCATGGCTGAGTTCGGAGTCCTTGTTCACGTCTCACAGCTATGAGGGCTGTTGGGGTTGTGATTCCTTCCATGGACAGGAGGAACCTGGGCCTTCCCTGTGTCTGGCCGAGCCCACCCTAGCCCACCAGAGGACTTGAGGTCCATTTACCCAGGCTCTGCCTGGAGTGTGAACAGGGACCACCTGGGAGGGGGAGAGTCCCCACAAAAAGCTTGAGAGTGGTGCAGGAGAGACTCTGGTGAGAACACCCCCTTTTGCAGACAGAAGCTTCTGGGCTGCCAAATGGACAGCCTGCAGGAGGAAGTGGGGGCACGATCTCAAAAAGCAGGATGCGCTGCGGGGGGGGGGAAAAAGGTGTTCCTGCTGGGCAGGTGCTGGGCAGGAGAGGTGTGGGAAGAGCGGCTTGGAGAATTTGGGATCAGTTACAAAGGGGCTATGAGAAGTAAGCCAGGCTCCATCCCACACTTACGTGGACCCACAGGCACCAAGGACACGGCAGAAAGGAAAGAGTTGGCTGCTCAGAGGGCTTGGAGGAAGGACTTGGGGGTGGTGGTGGTGGCATGGGAATGTCATGTGTAGGGAGGGGTGATGGTGGACTTTCAGGGGAACAGCAGCTGTTCTATATTGGACAGTGAGAAGGTGGGCTTCTGGGCTCGGTGCCTATGGCTCAAGTGGCTAAGGCGCCAGCCAGATACACCTGAGCTGGTGGTTTGAATCCAGCCTGGCCTGCCAAACAACATTGACAGCTGCAACCAAAAATAGCCGGGCATTATGGCGGGCGCCTGTGGTCCCAGCTACTTGGGAGACAGAGACAGGAGACTCGCTTGAGCCCAGGAGTTAGAGGTTGCTGTGAGCTGTGATGCCATGGCACTCTACCCAGGGGGACAGCTTGAGGCTCCGTCTCAAAAAAAAAAAAAAAAAAGGTAGGCTTCTGGGCCAGTCTTCCTACACTGGACAAAAAATAAATGAGAATTACTGCATTGGAATCCAAGCATGGAGTCCAGAATAAGCCCATGGACACTTACCCCAGAATGGACAGCGTCTACCAGATGGGGCCAAACAGTGGATGGGGATGGATGGGGTCTCACACCTCCCCTCCCCAACCCTAGGGGGCTATCTCTACAGGTGTGCTGGTCAGTTCTTTACCTTTGGAAAACTGGCACAGGTGAGTGTTCAGGACCTGCCTGTCACCTCACATGGAGGTTTCAGTGGCATCCCTCTGTAGTTGGTGCTGTGAAGGGGGGAGTGAGAGTTGCTTCCGACCCAGGTAGCAGAGGGTTTGGGTCTCAGGAGTAGCTTGTGACTTCACAGATGGGTGCTCTTGAGCAAATTTCCCTACCTCTCTCTGTGCCTCTGTTTATTCCCTAGGCAGAACACTGGGGATAAGTCCTGAGGTTCTGTCCAGCTCTGAAAAGCGAGGCAGCTGCATGGAAGGGGCGTGCCTGTGGCTCACAGGTTGTAGGGGAGGCGGGTGGACTCCCTCGCCTGCTGGTTCAGCCCTCTCACCTTCCCTAGGCCCAAATCACTCCTGCTCTGGTTTGCACGCTCTAACTCTTGGAGCAGAAGCGGCAATGATCAGAGAGCCATTGCCTTAGGGCCTTGTTGAGGGCAGCATGGGATAGGCAGAGGCAGGCGTGGGTCAGATGCTCACAGGTGGTCGGCTCCCCTCCTGTGTCAGCCCCCACGGGTGGCTGGGGAGTGGGCTGTGCTGACAGTGAGGTCTGGGCATGGGGCCGTTTGTTGTCTGCAGAGGATGGTGGCTGCTGTCCCCTTCCAGCTTCTTCTACACTGACATGGGGGAGCTCTGGGGGTTGCTTTGCAGATTTACAAACTGGGAGGCCAGAGCAGTTCTTGGTTCTGTGTTTGCGCAGGATGACACGTGTCTCTTATCTGGTGTGTTGCTCCGGCACGCTGGTACATACCACATTCAAATGGCCCGGGGGAGCCCTTCTGATTTGTGATTGCCCTTCTCATGTGCCAGCAGCCCTGTCCCTGGGCTCATGTGAAGAGTCGTGTTGATTTGACTAGTCGGTCTCTGCGGGCTTAGTCCCTTTTCTACCCCTTTCATTGATGACTTTTTCGAGAGGCCAGGAGGAGCCTTGTTGCAGATGAAGGATGCTTTTTGGACAGCTCACTGAACACCCATCTACTTTGTCACCCCCCACTGTTAACTGCCATCTTTGTTTGTCCCCTTTGGTTCCAGGCCTGAGCCAGGGAAAGGGACCTGGTTATTTAAATTGGCCATTAAGGCTGCCTCTCTCAGGACAGAATCTTCCTCTGATACACATGGGGAGGGGACGTTTAGACAAGCATCTCCCTCTTTTGCCTTGACCTATGGCTCCTACACTTCCATCAGGGGAGGGGGCACTTAACACAAGGGAGATGTCAGAGGAGAAGGGGCGTGGGAGGGCCGGGAGTTAGTGGCAGGAGGTGGGGAGCCATGTCCTTCATTAGGTCTATGAAACAATACAGGGTTTGTCTCCTGGGTACGGTGGTGGGGGCGGGGGGAAGCCAAGATGGGCCTGAGTGGAAAGAAAACAAGCCCAGGTCTGACGAAAGTGTGGTGACCCCAGGAACCAAGGGAAAAAAGCACCTTTGTTTAGGGAGGTCAGGGCAACGGGAGGACGCCGGTGCCGGCAGAGCTGCTGCCTCTGTCCCGGGAGCCTGGGCCCCTGAGGGGGCTCAAGGAGACCAGGATGCCGGGCTCAGGGGACATTTCTGGGGAGGCCGATGTGGATGCTGTGACTTCTTGGGGGAACCCTTGCCTTGTCAGCTGTGTTCCTTGAGGCTGGCTGGAGAGAAGATGTCGCACGGAGCCTCCCTGGGGTTTGGGAGGGAGGACGGGTGGGTGGTCTGCTCTGCCGGGGCTCCTGGGGGGCTGTGGCTCTGCTTCTCGTGCAGCGTGTCTGGTCTGGAGGGTCCTGCTCTGGGGCAGCGAAGCTCCTGCAGGCTGGCGGCAGGCCCTGTGGGATTCGGGGCGAGGAGCCCACGCACCACACCATATAGACAGAGGTGACAAGTGTCTGGGGGCTGCATGAGGCGGCAGTGTCCCTTCTGCAGGGGCTCTCCTTCTTTAGACCCTCTAAGACCCCCCGACAATCTCCCCACAATGTGTTTTTCCCGCAGTCGCCCTTGGTGTCCCCTACAGACGTGCATCCCAAGGCCTGTGACTGACTTTTGCTTCGATTATTCTTATGTATTTGCGATAGCACTTCCGTCGCTGTCCCCCTCCCGACACTGACCACCTGCTTACATTGACCTCATTTTCGTGGACAGACACACACCCCATGTTTGTGTGGGTACAGTAGGCCCAGTTCCTTGTGCTGACCGTCTCCGTATGTTAACCATTTGTGACAGTCCCCTGGGTGACCACCATACGGAGGTTCTGCTCTGTGTATTTTTTAACCATGGGGGCTTGGTGTCTCTCTTATCTCTCTTTGGCAGAAGCTCTGCCCTCGGTGGGCTGAGCCTGGCGTCATCATGAGTTTTGTCCTTACTCCTGTCATATGTGCTGACCAGGATGGCACTGGGTGTGGCGGCCCCAGAAGAGCAGCACCTGTCCTCAGAGAGGGCTCTTCCTCCAGGATGACAGCCCTGTCCCTGTGCTGGGCGAACCTGCCCAGTCGGACCAGGTTGATGCTGGGTGTGGCCGCTCAGCTGACCACCTGAGTTGTCAGAATCCCAGTGGGACAGCCCGGGCCGGCTCAGCCCCCTCTTGCTGCCTCTGCCGGGAGAGAGAGACAGACAGAGAGAGAGGAGTCCTAAGGATACAGTTCTGTGTTGTTGAGGCAGCTATGACCTGCACCACGGTGGAAAGTCCATGATGATCACTCGGGATGTTGGCTAATCACGGCCGGTGCTGACACAGCGCATTCCGTGTTCCACGCCGCGTCCTAACACGGTGCACACACCGTGTGCTCAGACAGGCACGCGCTTGTCTGCTCACTTGTTCCTCACAGGGACCCTGAGAGGCAGACATAGCCATTATTTCTCTTTTACAGGTAAGGAAGGACAGCTATGCCCTAGGTCACACAGCTACTGAGTGGTGCCACCTGCACCCCCACCCAAGCCCTGGCTCCAGGGCTGTGCTGTCCACACAAGGCAACGCTACCGGGAACCACAGAGGGCCACTGTGTTCCAGGCGTTTTGTCCCCTGCGATGGTGGCTGAGCCTGAGGCAGACACAGGTTTAGTTCTGAGGCTCATGTCACCCACTTGCCAGCTTAGCCCCATCAGCCCTAACGGCGGGGCTGTCCCCACAGTCAGCTGGTAGGGGTCTGCTGCCTGTTGTCACTTGTCTTGCCAGAGTCTGGATCATCCATTGCCTTTTTTTGTATTTGGAGAAG
This sequence comes from Galago senegalensis, assembly GCA_963575145.1. Classification (NCBI taxonomy): domain Eukaryota; kingdom Metazoa; phylum Chordata; class Mammalia; order Primates; family Galagidae; genus Galago; species Galago senegalensis. Next base: position 16,928 of record CAUYTI010138741.1, on the reverse strand, counting down.
TCAGCAGATCCATCCTTGTGGTGGGGGGGATGGTTTTCTCCCTCACCTGGGGAGGGGGCTCTGCTTGCTGCTGTTGTAGCCCCCCACCCCTGGCAGCCTAGGCCCAGGGCCTGCCGTCCCAGCTGGCCGTGTTGACACTGGCTGCTGGCCAGCCCCTCCTCCTGGGATCTTCACTGCGGGCTGATGAGATTTCCCTTTTCCTCCCCGCCCCCCTCTTAGGTCTTCCCTCATTTTTCATTTATGATGACTTTGGAGGCTCATGAAGACAGCCCACTTAGGCCAAGACAGATGCCAGGTGGGATTTGCTCCCCTGGAGGAATGGCCCTGCCCCCTTAACCATTTGGAGTCTGGGCTGCTGCTTTGTTTCCGGGGGTTCCCTGAGGCTGAGGGGTAGGGAGGGAGACCTGCCATGTTGAGCTGGGGTTACAGCAGGTTCTCTAAGGGAGACCATCACCATCAAGGGAGGGCCCTCCAGGGACCGTCCACGTCAGTCGCCTCTCTGTGTCTTTGCTTTTGTTCAGGAGGTTTAGTTCTGAGTGTCGTTTCTCCTCCCACCTGCCCTGCTGTGTGCTGGGCTCTCTCTCGTCCTCTTTACACAGATATTGGGGGGGGGGCGTTTCCCTGTTTTCATCCTGGGATGTTGAGGGTCCTGTCCAGCATCACAGCTGGTGAACAGACAGGCCTTTGGCATGGGAAGCCCTTGTGTGTCCTTCCTGAAACTTCTATCTCTGTTCCACGTGGCTCAACCCCAGCTCCCCCAGTGTCACGGCTCAGCCTTTGGACTTTTCAGCACCCCGTTTTCAGACCCTGGTTCTGAGGCTTCATCCTCAGTTACCTTGTGAGTTGCTTTTTAAGTGTATTAACAAGGTCGGAAACTTGGAAATAGTGGTTTTCCTCTTACTCTGGGATTCCCTGAAGCATCGGGGGAGGTTCCAGGTACAGCCCCGGTCTCTGTTGCTACCTGTTTAATTGAAGGGCAAAGGACCAGAAGTGACTTTGAGTGCTTGTGGCATGCCGTCCACCATCTGGGTGCTTTGCATACACAGGTGAGTATTACTGGTGTCATTTTGGATGAGAAAACTGAAGCTCAGAGAGGTGGACGACACACAGGTCACATGGCTGGTGAGGGCTCAGTTTTCTGACCCTGAAGCCCCTGTTCTCTCCAGTCGGGCAGCTGTCAGCTGTGTGCACAGAGCCCAGAGGGCGAGGGAGGGACGTTCTTGGTCACCCTCCTGGGCAGAGGTGACCGATTTGAGAGGGACACTTGTTCCACTGGGCTGTCTACCTGGGTGACCCTTTGTTTTTAAAATCAATTTTATTGAGGTGTAATTTCCATACTATACAACCCATCCTTGTAAACGTGCCACTCAGTGAACTGTAGTACGTCAGTAGTGCCGTGCAATCCTCACCACAAAACAGTTCTGAAATGTTTCTGTGGACCCAAAAACTTCCTCACGCCCTTTGCAGGTTCATCTCCACTGCCATGGCCAGTCCTAGGCAACTGCTGGTCTGCGTTCCCTCTCTATAAAGTCACCCTTTCTGGAACATTCTGTATCAATGGAATTAATTATACATGCAGTCGTTTGCATCTGGCTCCCCTTGCTTAGAAACATCCTTCTGAGAGAGTGGTGGGCGCTGAGGATGTTTCCTCAGGCCTCCTGTCTGTCTGGAATGTCGCATGCATCCTTGGCAGTGAGTGGTTAACCAGAGAGAAGGGTGGGGCTCCTGGGGTGGGGGTTGCACTTGGGGGTCTGAGCAGCGTCTTTAGCACTTCCTGCCCTGGGCCCCAGATCCAGCCTTCCCACCCTGCCAGCCAGTTTTAGAGGACCTGGCCTCCTCCTTCCAGGCTGTGGTAGCTTAATTATGTCATAATGACAGACAGAGCGGGGTTGTTTCCTGGCAATTAAAGTAAGTGGAAGAGTGGAACATGGTCCAGCCCTCCTCCCAGCCAGGAAGGACCCAGTCTCCCATGCATTGGTGTTGTTTCTGTCCTTCCCCCAGGGGCTCCAGGAGGCTGCTGGCAACCCCTCTCCCCTCCCCAAGGCTCCCCACTCTGCAAAGGAGATGCCCTCCTCATCTTATTTTCAGGTCTCTTCCTCCTGCCCATCCCAGTGGCAATTCAAGGGGACAGGGAGTGAGGAGTCCTTTATTCATTCAGCAAACACAGAGTGAATGCCTGGTGCAGGCAGGGGAGGAGAAAGCAAGGTAAACACAGCCCCAGGTCTCCAGGGGCTCTGCAGAGAGAAAGCCTGAGATGAGTGAATAAGGATGGAACGGACGGGGCACCAGCTCCCGGATGAGTGAGACCCTGGTGGTGCATGTGATGGACAAGGAGGTGGACTTGGAACCTGGAGGGGCAAGTTGGCGAGAGGAAAGAGGGGGCTAAGGCTGGGAGTGGCTGGGGGTCACGTGGCGGGCAGTGTGACCATCACCCATCGGGAGCTGCTGGGGCTGGTCCACGGTCAGGGGCAGGAGGAAGATGGTGGGAGGTTCAGTTTGATGACGGGACTCTAAGCAGGCCAGACGCCTGGGTGTGGAAAGTCAGTGGTTGTCTCTGCTGCTGTTCTCTGAGATCCTTTGGGAGCTTCTCTCTTCATTTCATGCTACCATTTAAGTCATATTTGTTATTCAAAGCAACTTTGCAATTTAAAAAAATCTCAGATTCACACATTTACATATCCAGTGATCTCATTCACCCCTGGTTTGTATCTGAGTTTGGCGGGTCTCATTCACCCCTGGTTTGTATCTGAGTTTGGCGGGTGCTCATGGTGGCGCCTGCGTCTGGATCCCCGTTTTCCTGACCTTAGTCTTTGCACATGCTGGCTGCCTTTTCTTTGCGTTTGTCTTTAACGTCCGTACGATCTGCTGCACGAGTGTCATTATTTGCTTCATGTAACTGCTGAGGAGCAGGACCAGGTTGACTTTTAGTTTCATCTTAGGTAAATAATGCTACGAAACTGCCCCTCCCGCTTTAGGCCAAACTAGGGGTTTCACTGACAGGACTGAGGCTACACTGGACATTGGGGTAGAAGGTGTGGATTCTGGAGCAGGTGAGCCAGGAGGGTGGCCCGGTCCCGGCTAACAGGAAGCAGGGCTTGGCCCAGAAGCAGTGTCCCGGGGCACAGAACTGGAGCTGTGCTGTGAACTCCTCTCTCCTCTTCCTCTGCCCTCTAACTCCAAATTGCGGAAACCCTTGAAGACTCCACGGTTTTGTTCCGGGAACTGCCAGGCACACAGCTGTGGCTTTGGGGCAGTCTGTTCCCCTCTGTGGATTTCCCCAGGCTCAGGTTTGAGTGAAGAGTTTCAGGATACCCCCCTCCACAGTGAAGCTTGAGTCTCTGGGCTTGCTCCGTGCCCCTGGGGGGGTCCCATGTCGACCTGGGTCCACAGTGATGCTTGCCTCTAGTCCACCCCCTTCCTGTCCTGGAAGGATGACTGGGCAGGGGTGGTGGAGGCTGGAGAGCGGACTGCGCCGGGACCCCTTCCACACTCTGATGAGTCGTCCTCCTTCCCCAGCCCTGTGCTGGCTCCCGAGGTCTGTGTAAAGCAAACAGCCCTCGAAAGAGAAAAGCCGTATTGTCCTCCCTGTGCCGATGGCCTCGGTCTCAAGAGCCACCAACTGCCCAGGCTTGAGAATGGCTAAGTGGAGCTGCAGAGCGTACGCTCGCAGGGGGACCCGCGGACCCGCAGTGGGATGGCCGCGCTCTTATTACAAGAGAGCTCTTCTAAGTAATTGCTTTTGTAAAAGGAGAGGCGGCGATGGGACCGTCGGAGCGCAGGATGCAAGGGAATTGCACCGAGGCTCTTACCGCTGATTCTCCTGGTGTCCCTGGAAGTACATCAGGGTTACAAACGTGAAGAGTTGACGGGGCCTAAAGATGAAATATGTCTGGCATCTTCTAAAGCTTCTGACCCGGTGTCTGCATCTCCTTGGTAGGTGGAAGATTCCCTGTATCTTCCTTCTTTCATTCTACAACATGAGTGATTTTCCTACCTGGCAACACCCCTTGATAACTATCTTTACTGCCTACTGAGCGCTATGAGTCAATGGGCCATTGTTTTCTCAACCAGCCCCCAAGGCTTGTCCTTTGGGTTTCTAGTTTTATGCCAGGAGACTGTAATAAACATCTTTGTACTTTCGTGCCTTAAGAAAAAAGAAAAAGGAATTTCTGAACTGATTTGAGTCTCGGCTCTGTTCTGGCCATCATAACCCTTATCCGGTTCCTTGAGACCCCAGTGAGATGGGTAGAAAAGAGAAAAAAGTGCGCTGCCCCTCCCTGGCCCCCTCAGCTGGGAGTTTGCAGGTGGGGGTGTTGGGGGGCTGTTGTGTTGGCTTGGGGGGTGTGGGCTTCAGCTATGGTGGGGGTGAGGGGTCCACATCTTCCTGGATGTGGGGCTCACACTCTTCATTCATCCCCCTGACTTACTTCAAATAAGATCTCTCAGCTTTTAAGCCATCTTAAAAAAAAAAAAATAACCCAAACCAGAACTCTGCTGCTTGAGCACTGGGGGTGGCCTGGGGGGCACCTTTCCTTGTCCTTTCCTGCCCTCTCCTTTCTCTTAGCACCTCCTTCATCTCAAGGTCAACTCTTTCCTCTTGGAATACTTACCTTCCCCTTGTTCGGCCGTTTTCCCCAATTTCTCGGGGCTCATGAATGAGGGGGAAGGAAGCCCGGCAGCCAGGCTGTTAGCCAGAGCCACAGGTGGAAGGGAAGCTTTCCTACCAAGGCAGGAGGAATGGGGCTCACCCGGCCTCTCTGGAGCCCTTGACCTACGTGCCGAGTCAGCATACAGCTACCTGAGTACCTGAGTGATGGAGAGAGATGGCGATTTCAGAGCTAAAATGCAAAGGGGTTGTACATGTGTGGGCAGATCTGGTTCTGTGCACTGAGTGGCTTCCGGCACGACTGGTTCCTTCTCCCGTGTTTTAGGGTCCACATCACTTATCTAGTTGAGCGCATGGAGCTGAGGTCCGCTAACATCGATCATGGAGGTTTTGGCTTTCCATTGCTATGGCTCTTATGCTTATAAAGGGCAGAAAAATAAAGGCAGGTACAATCGAATATTATTCAGCCATTAAAAACAAATAAAGCCCCGATATGTGCTACAGCACAGGTGAACTTCAAAGACGTCAGGCTTAAGCGGAAGGAGCTAAGCACCATCCCATCTGCGTGAGATGCCTGCCCAGGGGAGGCAACGCTCTCTGGTGGCTCCCAGGAGCTGGGAACTTGCCAGTGACTGAGGACTAGGTGTGGGGCGTACTTTGGGATGACAATATTCTGGAACTGCACAGGGGTGACGGTTACACCATGTTGTGAAGGCACTGTGTGCCACAGTGAGGGGTGTACCTTAAACTGGAGAAGGTGGTGAGTTGCACGGCGTGTGAATATTACCCCAGTGAAAGGGCGAGGGAGCAGACGGAGCTTGGCACTGGGACTGTCTCAGGACACGGCTGCGTTTCATCTTCATGGTTCTTTGTTGGTGCCCAGCCCTCCAGGGCCCATTCATGCTTGGCCCCTGGATGGGATAAAAACCTTCTCAAAGTGGACACAGTTTTTAGAGTCTAGTGGTAGCCGGAAGCTACGGTGGGACGTGGAGGCTGCAGTCCTGATTTGGTGGGTACAGTAGCTTCAGCTGAGAAAGGAGCTGTTGACAGTGGAGTCATACGTGTGTCAAGGTGGTGGTCCTGGCTCAGGGACCCTGGCCCCTTCCTCCCGGTCTGCTCTGGGCATTCTGGCCTTTGTAGGCCCTGGGTCCTTTCATCCTCTTGGGCTCCTTCCTCAAGCAAACAATAAATACATAGAGACATTTATTATGCCAGTATTGGGTATTAACATGACATAGTAAAACATTTTCTTAGCTTAAGTGTATTCTCTCTTTTTTTCTCAGATTTTAGAGGAAATTAACACATTCTCACAGGCCCTGACAAGTTCAGTGGTCCCCACTGTGCCTCCTGGTTAGCTCCACCCTGTGGATGTCCTTGTTCCCTGCAGCCCTGGTCCTTCCTCTGAAGCAGAGGGAGGTGCCGTCGTCCACTGAACCTGAGCCCTCTCTCTGAGGTCCCCAGAGAGTGGCTGTGGTTCTCTCTCTGCCAGAAGCTCAGAGCTGGGCCCCCCTTCCCCACCTGGTGCAGAGTGCAGTGTGAAGACGCCACCGCCACTGGATGGTTGTGGGAAAGGGGCCCTCCAATCCCCACTGAGCTCAGTTTTCAGAATGACTCAGGTGTTCTTTGGGGCAAAGACTGTCACTCTGCATATTCCGTAAACATTTTGGGGACTCGTGGGTTTCGATAGACCCATTTGTCTTCCTAATGTAGGAAAAGTTCACATAGTGTTTGTTCTCTGCCCAGGAACCATTTTTGGGGAATTGTTTTGCAAGAAAATGTTTATCAGGACAAAAAGGGAACAAATCCAGAAAACTCGAGCAGGAGCATTTATAGTCAATGTTTTTGATCCTAAACTGGTTACCAAAAATTGGTGGCTGCCCTCTCCTGGCCCTGGCTATCAGTTGTGCCAGGGAGTTGGCTGGGTGACTGGAGAGCCCCAGGGCAAGGGCACTGCCAGGGCTCCCCCACCCCGTCCTCCAGGCTTGCCATCCTCTCTGGACTTGTGGCCAGGTACCTTGTTTCTCCCCTTTTAGTCTGGGGAAGGCCCTTGATAAGCTGGGTCCAGGGATTGAGGACTGGACACTGCGGCCAGAACTAGGGGCAGGGAGGGACAGACAGGTCTCTCAGGGCCCAAGGAGCCTCTGGGCGGTTAAAGGCACATACATATGTGTATACACATGCACACCCATGCCCCCCACCCCGCCTTATCTTTCATAGAGTGACCCAACAGAAAATGGTGTGTGGCATGAACTGAGGACGTTTTTCAGACAAACTGATGGGAGGTGTTGGGAAGCTAAGGGGCTGCAGCCCTCTCAGTGGTGGCTTTGGCCCTGGCTGGCAGTGTGAGCCCAGGCTCCTGGACACTCGCTCTGAGCTAGGTTAGCAGCGGTCACTCTGGGCACTCTGCCTCCTAAGAACAGGTTTGTATTTGCCTTTGGGAAGGTGCTGGGCCAAAGTGCAAAACCACCCTGAGTCAGGGAAACTGCCCAGCTGGGCTACTAACTGGCCCTGAGAAGTCACCTTGCATTCCTGGGACCCACTTTTCTCATTTGCAAGATGGGGTGATGGAACCCGCCTTACAGGGCACATGGATGATATGACAGGTGGTGTGTGCAAATGTGTGTGTCTGTGTGGGGGAGGAATGGGGAGCACTCTGCACAAGGCCTGCAGTGGGCACTCAGTGGACACAGGGCCCCTCAGTGGGCACTGGGTCGACCCGTGGACTGGGCGGCTCTTCAGCCTTACTGTGTTTGCCCTTGGGCAATTGCTAGCTGACTATACTGTAAGCAGACGTGACAGGTGGATGTTTGGAGATGTGAGGCTGAGGTTCTGCATTCTGCAGATCTTAAAGCTCACATGGTTTTAGGGTCTGAATGGGGCTGCTTCTCAACTGGGGCTTCCTCCAGTTGGTCTGGGCAGCTCAACTCTTGGGTTGGGGTGCCCTCTAGTGTATAGATTGTGTTATTGCGGGCACGTCTGCAGGGGGTGGGAGGCCTGCCTGAGAGTGGGTCTGCCTTTCCTCACCCCAGGGAGACACAGCGTTGGAAGAACCCAACGCTGGAAGACTGTTAAACTTACTTCTGCCTGGCTCATAGCCCAGAGGATCTAAGGCATTTTATTTAAATTGTCTTTAAATTTTTGTAAGTAAAATAAAGGTAGGAAAAATCAGATAAAACCACAGACCAAGCTAAGGTAAAATCCTCTATTCTGATCCCTTGTGATTGCTGGGGGTGGCCTGATATGGTCCAGAGTAGTGAAGAGCTACTGTCAGTTTGCATTTGGTCACAGAGAGGTGCCCAGACACCCCGGGCTGCCTGAGAATGCCACCTTCTCTTGGGAAATTCTGAACTTTGCAGAACTTCTGGGCTTTTTCCCTGTCACTTTCCACTATGGGGTCTGTGACCAGACAGCAGGTCTGCAAAGGTGGTCCTGAGACAGGCCAGAGCAGCGCCGAAACCCTTGGGTATAAGGGTCTCTCTGGCCAGTATTAGAGCCACAGGTCTCTGTCTCCAGCACACACAAACCACTCGAGGCTGTTAGGACACAGACAGCTGGTCCCATCCTACTACTGACTCAGTAGTGCTGGCGTGGGACCCGAGGATTTGTAAGTCTCAGAAGCTTCCTGGTGATGCTATTCAGGGGACACTGTTGGTCTAGAAAGAACAGAAGCAATCCTCTTCCTTCTGTCTCTCCTCCATGGATGGCATGTTGATCGTGGAGTTTTGAGTGGCAGTTACATGGCGCAGTGTTGGAAGCTCTGCCCTGCCAGGCCCCTGGAAGGTGGCTCTGCTGCCTCGGTGGTGAAGACTGACCTCTTCCTGGAAAGATCCAGGGGTGAGTAGGGGCTGCCCTGGGCTGTCCCCAGACCCCGCTTCTGTGCAGCTGTCCCCAGAAAGCAGGAGTTTGTGAGTGCCAGGGTCCTCTGCCCTTGCTGGCTGCAGCATCTTAGCCTAGAGCAGGTTTTAAAGCAGTTGATCCTAAACGTTCACCTTGACATTAAAATACCCTACTCAGAGAAGCAGAGCTGAAGATGTTGCAGTTTTACCCTTGAGACTTCCTAGTACATCCTTCAAGACTAGGGGTTGCCTTGTGTCCTCCCAGGCTGCGAATGTCTCCTGTGAGCCAAGACTTCAGTTTGGAGTGAGCTCTTACATCCTTTCTTTGGGGCCCTGGATAAATATTAATAGTGGGCAGTTGTTTGTTAGGGTTTCTTCTCGGTTCACTACAGCAACAAGACTGTTCTCTTCCTATACAGGAACTGTATTCGGTTGAGAGCTGGGTGACGGCATGGGGCAGACACACCACCCTCAAGTGATAGAAACAGCAACAACAATGTGCCGTTCATTAAGCACTGATTTAGATAATTTTCACTTCTTAACCTATAAATCTTGTGAACTCAGTCCTGCTTTTGTCTCTGAGCCGTAGGTAGGGACGGCAAGACCCAGAGCTAAGGCATGTGCCCAGGATCATATAGTTAGGTAAGTGAGTGGGGATCTAAACCCAGGTAGTCTGGTTTTCAAGACAGAGCATTTTAGTTTTAAAAGATGAAGGATCAGAACCTGCCACTGTTATCTACACTGGTAATTGTTAGTATGTTTGTCAAGACAAGTCCTGCAGTTCCCGACTCTCCTGGGTGAGTGTAAAGATACATCCCAGGGGTGCAGGGTGTGTCTGTGTGACTCTGTGTGACCGTGTGTCTCTCTGTGTGTGTCTCTGTGTTCACATGCTTAGGGACTCAGGGCCATCTGCTAGTTTCTGCTAAAGCCAACAAAAGAACAGCTTTTGGTTATTACTAACAGATGGACCTCCAAAATTATAACAGTGGTGGGAGGGAAGTCCCTCTTTTCTATCCTCACTAAACTCTTGGCCAAGGCGGTTTGTGCTCTTGCCAGACAGGCCGAGTCTCAGGCAAAGAACGTGCCTGAGCCCTGGTGGCTTCCCCTTGACGTTGCGGTCTGTCGCCACCTAGTGGTTATCCTACGTATTAGCTCTTGAAAGAAACCGGGTTCACTCCAGGGTCTGGGATTATGAACTCCTAGAACAGAGGTCCCCTCCGGCAGAGGCTTGTCTCTGGCAGGGCACTGAGGACTCTGATGGGAAGAGGTGGTCGACCTCCATGGCTCTAGTCCCAGGGCACACTGGGGCGTGTGGGAAAGAACACGGGGTGTGGAGTCAATGCGGGGTCGGAAGTACACCTGAGTGCTACATGGCTCGTCAAGTTACCTAAGTGCTGTCATTGCCAGTTTTCCATCAATAGAGAAGAGGATGCTCACAGTGGTTTGGGAATTAGACATGATAAGCACGTGGCCCCTGGTAGCTTCTCTAATTCTAAACGTTTGGGACAGGACCCAGCTGCCTTTCAGGACGATGCATGGATCTATACTCCCCATATCACTGCTTGGGGTGGCGTGGATGTGGCCAAACGGTATGTAGCTTTCTGACTCTGTCCCAGCAGTGGACAGTCTGTGGGCACATGCTTGTGCATTTGAAGATTGCCATATTTGCTTTGGAATAACTTTGGATTTTTGGAGACGTTTCCCTACAAAGAGTTCCCTTATGCCTCTCCATCACCTTCTATTTTATCAGAGTTATGTGAACAATAGGTGTGTTAACAGAATCAGAATCCGTTTGTTAAAACCAAGAAGCGATTGCTGCGAATGACACTGGAGACCTGGTCTCTACTTATTCGCGTTCCGCTCACGTCTGTTTTCCGTTTCAGAACCCAGTTGGGGTCCCACCTTGCCTTTAGTGTTCTCCGGTCTGTGAAATTTCTCTCAGTCTTCGCTTGTTTGTAATGACCTTGACTATTCTGGAGAGCGCTAGTCATGTATTTTTGGAGAGTGTCATTTAATTTGCTTTTGTCTGATGTTTTCTCGTAGTAGACTGGGGTTTTGGGAAGATTCCCAGAAGTGTATTCACATTGTGTCGTATCAGTGGATATGTGATATCCACGTGGCTTATCGTTGGGGACCCTGCCCGTGGTCACCTGAGTAGTGTGGAGTCTGCCAGGTTTCTTCACTATAAATCTGGTTTCCTTCCCTTTCCACGCCCTGCTCATTAGAAGGAGGTCACCAAGTCCATCCCCGCTCTATGGGAGGGGAGACCAACTCTGTTTCCTGGGGGAGGAGGGGAAAGGGTCACGTTTGTCATTTGGAATTCTTCCATCAGGAAATTTTGTCATTTCTCCCCTGTTTATTTATTTATTTACTCATTCACTCACTCATATCCATAAGGGCTCACGGATACCCAGTGACACACGTCTTTCCTTGTCTCAGTCCCAGTATAGTTGTCTTCCTGGAAAGATACTGGGTTTTGTGGTGTTGGGTGAATAGTCCTTTGTCAATTCTTTTGGCTCTAGATATTTTTTCGATCCTTTAACAATGAGTATGTTCAACCACTCAGTTGAGTTTGGGCTTGGTGGGGTCTTTCTGTATACTGAGAACTGGGTTTTGTGGTGAGGTGGCTCCTGGGCTCTGTTCATGGCAGCCATGCAGATACTTCTGGTAGTTGCTAGAAGCCACCATCTCACCTGGAAGAAGCAGCAGGGCTTGGCCCTCAGCTCTGGATGGGGATCCTGGTGCTGCCCGTGTTGACTGTCCTTTTGGGTGAGTCACTGTGCCCACCCCCAGCTGTGTTGCCTACAGAGGGTTGATTCTCACCGTGACAAAGCACAGGTGCTGCTTGCTGGGCACAGAGGTCTTCATTATCTCTTCCTCCCTGTAAGCAGGATATAGACATTGTTCCCATCTTCCAGGGAAGAAAGCAGAAAGGCTGAGTGACTTGGGACTATCTCCAAGGCCATGGTAGGGTTGGAACTGGGCCACTTGGACTTACACAGTTTAGCCTGAATGATTTTTTGGTGCCCAAAGTAGTAGCACCCACTGAGGACTGCTGGCTCTGGACATTGGTGGGGCCACCCCTCATCCCTTTGCTCCAACCTTCTGAGCACCCCCAATATTAAGTGGTGGTCAGGCTGAGAGGCAAGGGCAACAGGATAGGGTGAGAGCCATCCAGAGAGGCTCCCATAACCTGCCTTTCTCCAGGGCCTGGGAATTGGTCTCATAGGTCCCACCTCATTGGAATTGGAGATGACCAGGCTTTCGGTTGGCGGAATGGCTCTGGAAGAAACGCAGGGTGGATGTGTGCATTAGATGTTGACAGTGGGAACTGGCCTTTTTTAAGGGTTGAGCTGCTGGGAGCCTCTGGCTGTGACTGCATGCTTCCTGGTTTCAAGGCATCCAAGAGGCCACTTTCTGATTCAGGCTGTTGCCTGGTGAATGTAGGATTAGAGATTAGAGGAGATGCATCAGCTTCCGAGAGCCAGCCTCTTCCTCCCTGAGTGGAGCTGACTGCACACTGCCCAGGTCTGCTCTGTGAACCTGGGGTGAATATGTGGGTGTTCATGCCTGCGTGCTCAAGTTAGCAATGTGTGCAAGTTCACATGTAAATGTGAACAGTGCATATACGTGTGGGTGTGCATGCCTGTGTGCCCAGGTTTTGGCATGTGTGCATGTGTGAGTGCCCAAGTGTAGGAGTGTGTGTGGGGTAGGCGCATGTATGAGCGTGCATGTTCACATGTTCACATGTGCAGTGTGCATGGGGTGTGCACTGGGTTAAGTGTGCATGGGGTGGGAACATGTGTGAGTATACATGTGCAAGTATGAGATTGTATGCGTGTGCCCAGGTTTAGGAATGTGTGCATGTGTGAGTGTGTGAGTGTGAGCTGTGTGTACAGAGGCCACTGCCTTAACAGGGCGGCTCTTTCGATGCCATCAGTGCAACCCACTAAGACTCACAATTCCACAAGTCTGGAGGCATCTGTCTTCTTTCTTCATTTTCTGGTTTAATGAGTTTGACTCCTCAGAAGCAACAATTTTTCTTTTTCAGTTTTTTTGGAGGGACCACCTTTGTGACCCCCAGAACACTTACACCAGGTGCGCCCTTTCCCACATGCCCTTATGTGTTTCCTTGGGCTAAGAGGTCACTTGCTTCTGGTCAACACAAATGTGCAGGTTGCTGATGCCTTTTGAGATTGAGTCAGAGTCGTGAGAGTAAGAGGAGGAAGTTTGCTCAGGGTGGATGTGAGGAGGGGAGGGGAGAACCAGGGTAGGCTTTTCATCATGAGGAGGGGTGCTGCTGTGCCTCAGGGTCTCCATGGCAACCACCCAGAGGTTTATGGGATGGCTGGGTGATGTCACTGGAGGCCCTAGACATGTGCTGGAAAGGCTACTGATGGTCACCTGTGCGGAGAGGGGAATTTGCCTCACTCAGAAGGAAAACAGGAGATGGGAGCAGCTTACTCTCATTGAAAAGTGGGTATTCCGGTGTCCTGCAGAGCCACTGTTCCGGGGGAACACAGGGTGGCCCCTGGGGTGAGAAGGCCAGTAGAGCATTTAGGGATGGGTTGGGGCTTGGCGTCCAGTGTCAGCACCATGGGGCCTGCTCACCAAGATGGTCCCAAACTTACCCCTGGGCATCACTAGGGAACCTGCCCTCCTCCGTGCAGTGTGAGGAGGTGAAGAGCAATTTAGCAGGTGTTCTGCTGAGGACTTGGGACATTCTGAGCACAGGAGCCGGAGTGCAGAGAAATGCAGAGCTAGCTGGGGGTGGGATGGGGGCAGCATTAGAGGTTCCATGGGTGCCATGGCTGACTTCAGAGATGGCAAGGCCCTGGTTAGTCATGGGGTCAGTGACAGGGTCTGTGGGTGGTCATGTGTGAGTTTGTAAGGCCAAGGAAAAGAGTCAGACTCAGGGTGTACACACCATAGAGTGGCTCAGGGGAGCTGATTTGCTGTAGGTTCTAGGTGGCTACTTCAGGCCTAGCAGGGAGAGAGGACATCTTTAGGGGGCTGTCCACACTGAGTTACGGGTTTGGCCTAGATGTTGCTGTATCAGGAGGTGCTAGGAAATCTCTGGGACAGGAGGATTTGTGGGGTATTTACTTACAGGTGGTATGAGAGGACAGATGGGGTGAGGAGGGATGAGGAGGCTGAGGCCAGTTAGAGGCTCTGCAGTACATTAAGGCTGAAGGTCTAACCAGGGCAGAGCAGCCAGGCACACTGCTCCTGGTAAGAATTGTTCAGATCCAGCAGAGAGGTCATGATGTATATAATTATTGATTGGTGTCCTGCCTTAATCTAAAAGATATTTGGAGCAGTAAGTCATCACCTTAGAATTTAATCTTCTTTTTTTTTTTTTTTTTGCGACAGAGTCTCCAGCTCTCTCCCTGGGTAGAGTGCTGTGGTGTCATAGCTCACAGCAACCTCCAACTCTTGGGCTCAAGCAATCCTCTTGCCTCAGTTTTTCTTTTCTTTCTTTCTTTTTTTAGTAGAGATAGGATCTCACTTTTTCTCAGGCTGGTCTTGAACTTGTGAGCCCAGGCAATCCACCTGCCTCGGCCTCCCAGAGTGCCAGGATTACAGGTGTGAGAATTTATATCTTATATTTTCCCTTTTATTTACTTATTCAGCTACTGTTTCAGGGCCTATGATGTACCAGATCCTGTCCTTAGTATTTTTCTGATTGTATTTGTTGTTACTTAATCCTGTATCACAAATTATCCCCCAAACTTGGCAGCCTAAAACAACATTTATTATCTCATAGTTTCTGTGGAGCGGGAATCTGGAGGTGGCTTGGCTGGGGCATCTGGCCCAAGGTCTCTCTTGAGGCTGCAGTGAAGGTGGTGGCTGGGGTTGCAGTCATCTGAAGGCTCAAGTGGGGCAGGGTCCACTTCTAGGCTCACTCAGCAGCTGTTGGCTGGGTTTAGTTCTTTGCAGGCCGTTGGATTGAGAGCCCTAGTCCTTGTGACACAGCCTCTCTGTAGGGCAGGTCACCTGTGGCAGGGGCCTCCATCAACATGAGCAAGTGAGAAGGAGGGAGGGAGACAGAGGGGATAGCAAGACAGAAATCATAGACTTTTATAAACCAGTCTTGAAACATCATCACTTTTGTCACTTTTAGGGGCCTATAAAAATGTTTTAATTTCTATTTCTGTGAAAATCAGAAGACAAAAAATGAACAGAATAAAGATTATGTAATTATATATATATATATATATGTACATATGTTTGTCCTACCTGAATTATCTGTGTATTATCTTTATACAATGCAGTCATAAAAAAAAATATAAAAATTGCTTTTCTGAAGAAAGGGGCCCACAAAGGCCAAAGACACCCACAGGCATTGGAATGAAGCTCTGTGCATGCACCCTGTGCTGAAATGTGGTTTCAGCCTTGCAAGTTTAGAAATGGAAAAATTCCCAAATTCTGAGAAAGAATGAGACTATTCTCAGCCCTAGGGTTCATGGGGAAGAGCTCGTGGAAGGTCCCTGTCTTAGTCTGTTTGGGTGGTTATAACAAAGTACCACAGGTTGGGTGGTTTATACACAGTAGAAATTTATGCCTCACAGTTCTAGAGTCTGGAAATACGAGCCCAGGGTCCCAGCAGACCTGGAGACTGGTGAGGTCTCTATTTAGACCTTGCTGTCCTCTTGCTGAGTCCTTATATGGTGGAAGGGGTTGAGAGAGCTCTCTGGGATCCCTTTAAGGGCATTAATCCTATTCATGAGGACCCCACCCTCATGACCTAATCCTCCCAAAGGCTTCACTTCCTGATACTATCACTTTCGGCGTTAAGATTTCAACATTGGAGTTTGGGGGAGACACAAACATCGAGTCTATTGCTATTCTATATGGTGGTGACTGTAGAGAGAAGAAAATAATTGTGTACCTTATAACTGCCACAAGCATGTGCACCAAACTGTGTATTAATTCTGATTAATTTGAGGCAGATTAAAAAGCATTATTTTATTTTGCTCAAGAGAAATGAAAACTCTGAGCCCTTGGCACATAGGAGGAATGGAACAGATGAGTGTTGAGAATGGCTTTCCCCCCACGACGTTTAATTATGTCCCATCTCTCACTTTGCACCATACTTAGAGGACACTCAGAATGTGGTTAAAGAACAGAAACCAACTAAAGCCAAAAAGACCAAGACAGAGACAAGAATACTTGCCTATCTACTTAAAATGGTGGAGATTCTTTTGTGCAGATCATCCCTCAAGGTCAAAGTCATCCCTGTAAGGCCACACTAGGACCTGGTGGGTTGCTTGGTGAATGGAGTACCCAGACATTGGCAAGAGGGTAGTTTCAGGGGGACCCCAAGACTCTTCCCCAGATTGGTGATAAACTAGGAGGATGTGTAGGACCCGGCATGCAGTCATGCTCACAGCTGTGATTTATTCCGGGATAAAAAGCAAAATCAGAAAGGCTGCACAGGACAATATCAGGAGAAAGTGTCCCACGAGTCCTGTCCCAGCGGAGTCACATAGACCATGCTGCCCAGTACAGCAGTCACAAGCCACATGTGACCTGAGAAAACGCAGAAGTGGCTGCTGTGAACTGAGATGCACTGTTCGTGTGAAATGCACACTGGATTGCAAACCTTAGTGTGGAAAAATAACATAAAATAGCTCATGAATAAATTTTTTATTAGAATTTTTTAAAAAATTTCAGATTAATATGAGGGTACAGAGGATTAGGTTACATTGTTTACGTGTTTCTAAGGTAAAGTTCAAGTTGTAGTTGAGGCAGTTGATCCTTCATCCAGAGGGGGCGCTGTACACCCTCACGATGGGGCTCACATCAGGTGCGAGCTAACCAGTCCCCTTCCTCCTCTCGTTTCCCCATTCTCTCCTGCCCTGCCCCCATGGGAATATATTGCGTTATTCTCTCATAGGGGCATGTAATCCTTTTCTATTAGATTTGTATTCGTATTGAATACATTGGATTCTTGCATTTCTATTCTTATGATACTTTACTAAGAGGCATGTGTTTATTTCAGGTAAATAAGAAAGATACAAAGTTACCATCTTTTTTATACCTGGATAGTATTCCATAGTATACATATGCCACAGCTTATTAATCTATTCATGGGTTGATAGGCACTTGGGTTGTGTCCATGTCTTGGCAATTGTGAACTGAGCTGCAATAAACCGTCTAATGTAAA
Organism: Galago senegalensis; assembly: GCA_963575145.1. NCBI lineage: Eukaryota > Metazoa > Chordata > Mammalia > Primates > Galagidae > Galago > Galago senegalensis. The sequence continues at coordinate 316 of CAUYTI010138741.1, read as the reverse complement.
TGTCCTTGTGATAAAATGATTTTCTTTCTGGGTAGATTCCTAATGATGGAATTGGGGGGGAACACATGGATTGTTTACACTGAGGATTCTCCATACTTTTTTCCATAAAGGCTGTATTAGTTTGCAGTCCTACTGACAGTGTAATGCCACGGCACTCAAGTTCTTGGGCTTAAGTGATTCTCTTGCCTCAGCCTCCCAAGTAGCTGGGACTACAGGCGCCCGCCACAATGCTTGGATATTTTTTGTTGAAGTTGTCATTATTGTTTAGCAGGCCCAGGTTGGGTTCGAACCCACCAGCTGTGGTGTATGTGGCAGG
>CAUYTI010138739.1:0-33034 GCA_963575145.1 Galago senegalensis | reverse complement strand
ATAGCCAGGTGTTGTGGTGGGCACCTGTAGTCCCAGCTACTTGGGAGGCTGAGGCAAGAGAATCACCTAAGCCCAAGAGTTTGCCATTAGCTGTGATGCCACAGCACTCTACTGAGGGTGACATAGTAACACTCTCACTCTTTAAAAAATAAAAAAAAAAATTAAAAGATGTTTTGAGTTTCCTATCCATCATGTAAGGTATCTATGATGGGGGAGTGGCCAAGTTAACCATAATATAATATATAAATCTCATGCTATCGTCGGGAAGGATGAAGCAGAGCACTATGAACCCACTTGGGCAGATTGCCAGTCATACTGTGGAAGGAAAAAAGTAAATGTTGGGTGGAGGGCGCATGGATTCATAGCAACAGTAATACGCAAGCAAACAACACTCCCCACAGAACAATCTTACGTGCTTTCACTGGGCACATACACATACACATGTGCATACATAGAAAAAGGGTTAGAAGCATACTCAGGAATTGAAGAATGGTCATCCCTGGGGAGAGGGGAAGAAAGAACTAGAATTGGGGTTGATGCGGAGGGACTATAGCCTTATCTGTAAAATTTTAATTTTATGAGAATTTATAACATAATTAAAAATTAGTGTTAAAAAAGACTATTGTCTTGTAGTTGTCCCAAACTACCTGTTGGCTCCGAGCTGGCATTCTGTGCTTTAGGGGTAAACTTGTGTGTCAGTCCACCCTGGAAACCCCAAACACGTGCGGAGAGCCTTACATACCAATGCTTTACCCATATGAGCTCATTCATCATCGGCCAGCCTCGGGTGCCTGCGGCAGGACTTTTGGGGACCTTTGATCTGACCCTCTTAGCTCCTGCCTTTCCAGACTGGCCCTAATTTCTTGAGCCTCTCCACAGATGGAGCCCTGGAGCCCTGGTTTCTCTGTCTTTCTGCCCTGACATCCATCATTCATGGTCTTCTCTCTCTTTCTCTGTCAGCACAGATCATGGCTGCCAATGTGGGAGGACGCCAGAGGGAGCAAGGCATTTTCTATCTTGTTTTTATCAGGTTCCTGTAGCTGCTTAGAGTTTGGTTCATTTTCTGAGGCCGTGAATGCCCCCTGAGTTGGATGCTACAGGAATTTGCTGGGAGCCCATCTATGTCTCTAAATCAGGGGTCCTCAAACTTTTTAAACAGGAGGCCAGTTCACTGTCCCTCAGACCATTGGAGGGTTGGACTGCGGGCCCTGGGATGAGTTGGCTGCTAAGCAGGACAGGCAGTGGTGGCAAAAGCATGGGGCGGGCCGGATAAATGTCCTAGGTGGGCTGCATGTGGTCCGCGGGCCACAGTTTGAGGACGCCTGCTCTAAATGATCTTCCAAAGACGTGATTGTTACACTCTGCTGACTTACTTGTTCTCCAGCTGTTTATTGGTCATCCACTGTGTGCCCAGAAATGTGCCAATCACAAATCTGTTTCTGTTCACCTCTTATAGTTCCTGCAGTTACTCCTCAGGCCAGGCCATGGTCCCCACTCACTGGAAGACTATGGCAACAGCCAACTTTGTCCATCCAATTCTTTCTCCCCTCTCCATCCAGAATAGTCTTTCTAAATCAAATTTGATCACACCCCTACCTTCCTTTGTAAAAACTCTCAGTGGGTTGCTATTGCCCTAGGGTCAAGTTTAAGTGCCTTAGTATGGCTTATAGGACCCATTGGGGTGACCTCAGCTCACATGTCCACATTCATGTTCCAGTCACACTGGACACTCTCAGCCCCTCCCCACACCCAAGCCTTGAAGCTCTCATCTCTGAGCCTTAGCACATTCTCCTCTGTCTGCCTGTAATCCTCTCTCTACTACCTGACTTGGGGGGAGGTGTGCTAATTGCTAGTTAAGTTTCAGCTCTGAACTTAGGTAGTACTTCTTCCAGGCAGAAACGTCCCTCAACCTCATTCCCTTACACCCCACATAGAACAGAAGTTCTATGCCTGTGTCTCTCAGGGCATTTATCACACTTTGTGTAACTGCATGCTAAATTTGTCTCCCTCACAAGACTGCAATGTCTTGAATAATAATAATAATGACAACCCTTTCCACGTGGTGAGCTCTTTCTTGCCTTACCACGTGCGAGGCAGCACACTAAGCACTTTGTACACCTTGCACAATGTACACCTTACACCTCTCCCTGAGTCCAGCGGTCTGAGTTCAGAGCTTGCACCTTTACTGGCTGGGAAGGGCAAGGCTGTCTATCAGAGTCACAGTGATAGCCCCAGCTCCTAGCACGGTGCCTGCCATCTCGTTTGGAACCCAGAAACCACTTGGCTAATGAATAGGTAAATCAACAGTGCTGGGCACCAGGAGTAGTTCCTTTTAAACACAGGGAGGAAGCAGGGTGATGTTGTCCATGGTCTATTCATGCCTGAAAGACGGCTTAGGCAGGACCACTGTGGCTGTCTGCTGGGGTGGGCTAGTAGGCCTAGTTTGATGGGATATGATAAGATGGGGCTGGACATGGATAGAAGGTCCTAGAGTCCAGGGAGGGGCTGGAGACCTGCAGGACCAGACCAGGAAAGAGCTTCCTTGGGAGTTTCAGGGTAGCAGAGGCCTCTGGGCACTTACTGTAGAGAGATTGATGGGGAGAGAAATAATCTGTAAGGCAAATTTATTCCTTCTAAAGTGGGATTTCTACTGATAATTTACATCAGTGGTTCTCAACGGGAAGATTTTACGCCAGGGAGGGCATCTGACATTCTGAAGACATTTTTGGCTGTCATAGCTGGGTTGGGGAATGCTACTGGCATCTGGTGAGTAGAGGCCAGGGATGCCTGTACACACACCACAATGCTCCGGGCAGCTCCCAAAGCAAAGACTCCTCCAGCCTGAGCATCATCAGTGCTGAGGTTGAGCGTCCTGGATTTAGACAATGGAGTGGGTGAACCCAGCGATCAGCGATGCTTGTGGCAGTGCCTTCTCTGATGGCCTGTAGCCCCCCCAACACTATGGCCTGTGACAGAGGTAGGACCGGAGGTGACAGATGCCCCGTGCTTCTCTCTCTCTCCTCCACCCTGGAACACATTACCGGGGTCCTGGTCTGTCTCCGTGGTTTCCCTTTGCTCCTCTCCATTCCTCATATTTCTGTTATCACTTCAGGATCAAAGTTTAAAACATTTGGTGCCCATATTTGAGAAGTGCGCTGGGGGTGGGTCTCAGGTGTGAGCACACCTGGCTCACTTTCTTCAGAGGACTTTGATGTATGAGTGTTCACATTGCTTGTGACTTTGGGGGTCACACCAGGAAGGGGAGAGGAGTCTGTTGAGGATTTGCCCCAAGTGTAGCACTTGCTTTCCCTCTGCCCCTGGCAGCCTGAGCCCTGAGAGCTTCCTGGGTTTCAGAGACTTACATTGGCAGGGGCTGCTTTGGTCCCGGAGATACCTCAGCACTCGAGAAACACAGGCCACCTTAAGGAGAGAAGTCTTTATCCCCTACTATGTTATTGCAGGTCCTCCAAGGAGCAGATCCCAAGGTAGAATGAAGTGCTGATGAAATGGAAACGCCTGCCTGTGAAGGAGACTGGATGAGGAGCAGACAGGAGTCTGACACCTTCCAGGGGAGGGCAGGAGACCAGGGAGGGCGCTTTCCCAGGGAGAGCTGTGGTCTGCAGAATTTCTGAGAACTGCTCAGCAGCCCTTTTGCCTGTCAGAGGAACCATGGGAGCTGCATCCTGTGGGAAGGGCCAGGGTGCTGCCTCCTGGGTTCCTCCTGGCCCATCAAGCTTCCACCGAGTTTGCAGGAACTCTGTGGGAACCTTGGCCAACTTCTCTTCCCTTCCCAGAAAGCTAGAAAATGACAATGGCCCAGGCTCCTGCCTCTGTGATGTCCAGGTCCCCCAGGCAGCATCTCACCTTGGTCCTAATCAGGTGGAGGTTCGGCTGTGGCTCCGCTCTGCCACCTCCCAGTGTATCCAGCCAGGGTGCCTATAGCCGGCCTCTCTCTCCCTCCTCCAACGGTGCCTTCTCTTTCCCTTCAGCCCAGATGAAACCCACTCCCTGCCTGGCCCACGCCCACCCCCCACTTTCTCACATTTCTTCAGTCCTCTCTGATGTCCTCACTCTGGGAATTTCTGTTTGATACAGGGGCAGTACCACCACTGAGTGTCCCCTAGTCCTCCAGATGTGTCTGCTATTGTGATTTTGTTTCTTAAACTGGATTACAGTACCTCGAGGGTCAGAACAAGGATGGACTAGCTCTCCCTGCCTCTCCATCCTTCTTTCTTTTTCTTCCTTCCTCCTTCCGTTCCTTCCATCTATCAGGTGTCAGATTTACCAGTAGAAACTGATTTATTCTAAAAGGACAGCCACCTCCAAGGTCCCAGCTGGGCCCCAGTTTGGTAAAATAGTTTGTTTGGTGGCTTGGCTCCCATAGCTTAGTGAGTAGGTCACCAGCCACATACACCAAAGCTCCTAGGTTCGAGCCTGGCCCCGACCTGCTAAACAACAATGACAACTGCAACCGAAAAATAGCTGGGTGTTGTGATGGGCACCTGTAGTCTCAGCTACTTGGGAGGCTGAGGCAAGAGAATTGCTTAAGCCCAAGAGTTTGAGGTTGCTGTGAGTGAGGATGCAAGGGCACTCTACCCAGGGGGACATAGTGAGACTATCTCAGAAAAAGAAGTGTTACTCTTGACTTGTAGAATGATATGTAAAATATACAGAGTTTTTGCAAAACTATAGTACTAGTTATTACAAGGCCAGTGACTGATCCTCTCACTGTGTTCATGGGATAAGGACTTGGCATTGGTAAGTGATGGCTATGAGAATTTCACAGGGTTTATTTGCACAGACAGCTACTTGTGATTCTGGTGGCACCAGATCCCTGGCAGTTCAGGGATCCTCTAAGGCAGCAGTTCTCAACCTGTGGATTGGGACCCCTTTGGGGGTCTCCTGCATATCAGGAATTTACATTACGATTCATAACAGTAGCAAAATGACAGTTATGAATGAAGTAGCAATGAAAATAATTTTATGGTTGGGGGTCACCACAACATGAGGAACTATATTAAAGGGTTGCAGCATTAGGAAGGTTGAGGACCCCTGCTCTAAGGGGACAAGCAGAAAACTTTCATAAGGTGTCCCAGAAGCAAGATTGGATGAAGCAAGAAGGCCCTGGGTAAGAGGCTAGTTGATGATTTCAGATTGGTGAGGTTTCTAGTTACAGGTCAGTGGCAGTTTCTGGCTTGGTTATTGTTAAGTTTTGTTTTTCTCGGTTATAATCCACTCTGAGTTGGTTTTGGTTTGCTTAGATAGGAACCCAAAGAGCTCAGCCTAATGGCCTGTTGGTTAATTATTTTTTAGTACTGTCTAAATTTATCAATTAAATTATAGCACTTGGCAAATTTTTTCAATGGAAATTAACTTCTGAAACATGGAATCCCCAAATTTAGAACATCCGCAGGGATTGCTCTCTCTCTTTTCTTTTTTTTGTCCCTCGGGGCAGCGCAGACTTACCTGTGCTCTGTCAGTGGGAGCCTTGCCGTCTTGTTCTCATGTCCACGGGGAAGGATGTGGTTCTGGCAAATCTCACCTCTGGTTGACAGAGGTGATGGGGTTGCTTTGCTGATAAGACAGGTTCTCTCTCCTCCCCTCACATCTCTTTTTCTTTACTCTTTCCTCCAGAAGATGTTTAAGAGGGTGACAATTCCAGATAAAGGACTATTCTCTGGCCAAAGGAATCGCGTCCACTAAACGTTAGGGCCACTGAAGCGTGGGGCAGACTGCGTCTCACCCATCCCCTTGCATATTTTCCTGGAGCGTCACCCAGAGCGCATCCCCTGACACAGCTGTAACTGCAGCCGTCAGTCTCCTCCATCAAACCAGTTTCCACCACAGCACTGCTGTTGTGTTAGGCTCTCTGACAAGAGAATTAAAAAAGCATGACTCTGTCCCCTCCTACCTATTTCCCAAACAGGTGTAGCTACTTAAAAGAACACTCGGCATTCTTCACAGAGGTTTTCCTTACTATTTCATAATTTTTACGTTATTTTATTTTTTGTGGTATTCTACCCTATTATATGTGTGTCTGTTTTCTCCACTAGATTAAATAGCGAGAGGGACTGTATTTGTCCTGCTCACCACTCGGTTGCTAACTTTGCGCTGGTTTATTTTGTGTGCATTATCTCTCTTAAAAATGAAAAGTGGCCTGTGGTAAGGAGCTACCGGCTTCCTTTTACAGATGGGGAAACCAAGGCTCAGGATGTCAGTATCATCCTAGCTGCTCACAGGTGATGAGTGGCAGGTAAATCATTGTTACCAGGACGTCTGCAACTCCTGCACAAGTGCATGCTCTGTAACATCTTGCTGCTGGGTGAGTTTTACAGGTGCAGAAAACCATGTTTTGTATAAAAGGCACAAAACTCCAACTCACCTGTAGTTCTGATTCAACTTTGTGATATTATAAATGACAAAACTTGTCTTTACTAAACACCAGCAGAGATTTTTTTTCCAGATGTGATACAGGCATGTCAAGGTGCTCAGACAAAAGTTATGTTACCAATAAGCAGCACTGTTTTTACTTTGATATGATAGTGAGTGGCAATAGAACTGTGAGGGGTCATTTTACAGCTTCTGATTTTTATAGATTGTTTTCTTGCTATATTGTACTCATTCCACCTAATTGGTTTCTTAATTAATTATACATTTTCAATAGTGATACCTGGATTTTGTCCCCCCAGAGAACATTTGCTATTTGTATTACTATTTAAATATATCCACTTTTGTCATCATTGTCATATCTAAGAAAATATTAATAGATATAATTCATTGAGTATTTAAAATGTGCCACAATGCAATTGGTGAATGAGAAGAAAGGGGCTTCAAGGGCAGATGGGGAAAAGCCTGGCCTGCCCAACAAGGGCATCTGGAGGCCGATACGTGTGTTCACCACTCAGCAACTCCCTCCCCCCCCCAAAAGGGAAAAGAATGTGGGTATGAGTTAACCTAGGTAACCAATGACCAATAGAGAAAGATGATGATCGATGACCAATAGAAAACGGCAATCTGCCTGGAGGTGCAGAGAGGCCCACGAGGGACTGGGAGCCAGTTTCAGATGGAGGGGGAGGGCGCTTCCACCCTGACCACCCTCTGGGCCTCCCTCACCTCTTCTCTGTCCTGAGAGGGGCCACATCCGCTCTCTTGAGAAATGCTCTAATCTTTTCTCTTTGCTCTTATGTAAAATCCTCTTTGTTACCCTGCCCTGCAGGCGTGATTTTTGCTCTGGGTTCATGCTGCCTGTGCTGCTCCAGGGTTATTTCGGTTTCCACCCACCTTCCCTTTCAATTCCCACCGGGTTTCCATTGAACTTTCCAGTTCATCTGAGTCAACTGGGTTCAGAGAACCAGAACACCGACCCCCAGTAGTAATGATCTCCCATGCAAGACTGTCATATCTTACAGGACCTAATGGGATATCTGGTATCATTATCCTCGTTTTTCAGATAAGAAGGCTGAAGCTTATAGAGCGTGAGTGAGCGTCTTCATTCCAGGGTGAGCCCACAGCTAAATCCCAAGTCACGGGGCTTCCCAGTCACTGTGTATGAAGTGATGTCCATGTTCCCTCTCACATCACGGCTTCCTCCTTTACAGAGATATTTACTTAACCCATAACTAATCATGGTGTAAAATTATATGTATTTCCATGATTAATTGTGTATTACTGTGTCTCTTCCAACTGCAAACTAAGATCTACACTGCTGTGTGCGGTTTCTGTTACTGTTGTGTGTCTCTAATGTCTAAGCTAGAGTAACATTTATCCTTCTCTCTCAAGCAATAAGGGAGCTCATCTGCTATCAGTCGCAATTTCACAAAGAATGCAATGTACTGGGTGCACATAGCAGTACACTAGATCAATCACTGTTCTCAAATGAATAAATTAATAAAATAATTGATGTGGAAATGATGTTTGGAGCTGAGATGAGAATCCAGGTCTTTTTATTTCTGGTCACTTTTCTCTATACTATATAAGTTTATATAAGAAAAACAAATTTGTGCCTTTTTACTTTGAGATTTGAAATATTGCGATTTTATTTGTACTTATGTAGTTTTTAAAAATTGTATTGGGTTAAGAAGATTAAAAAGGGACATTTTTTAATCTGCTAAAAGAGCAAATTGCCTTTAGGACTGTAAGCTGATTGATACTGCTGTTTACAAATGCATCTCGTTCATGTGTGGGAGCAAACATCTTCATTGAACCACAAGGTATTATTGCAAAGTTCAAATTGCAGTAGCCTCCGAAATGTATTTATTTTAATTTTCTTTAAAATTTCCTAAAGTTCTCACTTTTCCTCTCTTTTCTTTGATGTGGGAGTAGTTAAGCCTTCCTTCCACTAGTCTTTGATAGGACTCACCCTCTTTGAGTTTAAAAATTGACCTTTGATGAAACCTCTTTTGGCTCATTTTGATACAAATTAGAACAACTTAAGGAATGAGAGCTCAGGAACTGAATTTGAATTAGGGTGACTTTTAAAAGTACAAGTCAATTAGCTGAGAAAGCAGCAGAGGTGAAATCATTTCGTTTGTGAGATGCCCTCTGGGTACCCCAATGGCTCTATCCGATTAGCTTGGCTTTTTACTTCTCCTGCAACTCATGCCCCGATGGCTGGTGTAGGGGACTCACCCTCTTTGAGTTTAAAAATTGACCTTTGATGAAACCTCTGTTGCATCCAGATTGGTGCAGCTCCTGTGTAGACACTATTTTCAAAGCCTATTATCTACTGATGCCAAGGGGGACAATGGGCTTTGTAAACTCCAGTTTGAAATGCTGTATTTGTAAAGCATCTGTTTTGGCTTTAGCTGCTCCTTATTTTAACTTAATAATCTTTTGGGGCAGAAAGAAGGGTCAATGCAGGGATTCTATGTCAAGGAATGTTACCATATGAGCTTCAGGTCCTCACACAGGTGAATGACTTTCCCTCAAGTCACAGAGAAGACCACATGTGCTAACTAGAGTAGCGTTTATCTTTCTTTCCTAAGCAAAATGAAGCACATCTGCTATAAATCACAATTTGACAAAGAATACAATGTGTTGGGTGCACCATTTTGGGGCTGGCATAAGCCTGCCTGACCTCAGAGTTAAGTCAGACCTGGATGAGAGGGTCGGTCTTTCCCCAGGGGTGGCATGAGATGACAGACATGACTGTGAACTGGAATCATTACTGAGAATAGTCAATAGTTCATGGGATCAGAGTCAAAGCACAAAGTCCTAAGTATGCAAGGACAACAGGAAAATATTTACAAAGTCTATGTCTGTGTCCAGGAACATTCTAGAATCAGGAGTAAGTGGTGGCTGACGAAAGCCCCTGTGTGTACACAGAGTGCTGGGTAGAGTTTCCATGTAAAGGACAGAAACATGAATGGGTAGTGAAGAGGGTACTTGCGGGTGGGGAATAGGACAGAGCACGTGGTTGAGGGTTCTACAAAGCTAGACATTGTGAAAAAGGTGAAGGCTTTTGCTGAAAACTATGCTTGTTCTCAAATACAAGACTTCTGGCCTCCTATCAGCTATGAGCAGCTCTGCCCAGGTTTTGAGTCAGTTGGTTACCTTGACATTAGATGTTACTACTCCTAAATCATTCTCTTAGGCTTTACCCTTCCTGAAGAATACAAGGGGAATCCTTATGGTGAGTGGCTGAGAGTGAGGAGGGAGAGAGAGAATTAATGTCATTTCTCTCATTTTGAAAGAAACAAAAGCACAGCGAGGTTGACTGACATGGCCGCAGTCACACTGTTAGGAAGTGGCAGAGCTGGGACTTAAACCTGAGACTTCTGAATCCACATTCTGAGCTTAAAAAACCCTATTATATTGAAACATTCTCTGTATCCTGCAAAGATGAGTGAACTTCAGTCTGGTCTCCAGTCAAGGACTATAGCCCTGAGCCTGTATTACTGACAAAATGGAAGACTGCATTGGAGAACTCTGGCTGACACACTGGTGAACGGTGAACTTACTCTTGTATGGTTCACTCTGTGCTAAACACAGTGCTAGTAACAGGGGCTTCAAAGAACAACATGTTCTTATTATCCTTAAAAACCTTATTATGTCCTGCTCAGTATTGTAGAAATGGTTACAATATTACAAAAATAAGCAGAACTCTGAAGTGGTCAGTGGTAGGGCACAAGACAGCAGCATGGTACTGGAGTGAGAACTTGGGCTCTGGAGTTAGATGGCCAGTGTTCAAATCCACACCTCCAGCTGACACACCTGTAACTCACAAGCTGTGTGACCTTGGCCAATGACTCAACTCCCTGTGCCTCAGTGTTCTGACCTTACCTTATTGCGGTAGTTTGAAGATGACATAGGTTAACATTTATGAAGTATTTATCACATAGGAATCAGTAAAGATTTGTTAAATAAATAAAAATGAGAATCAAGAAAGGCAGGGTCACATGGCTCAGGGTGGTGGAGCGGCAATGGGAAATTAGTCTACACAGCCCCCTCCCAGAGAATCTCATGAATGAGACTTTGGACAAGTTTCTAGTCTGAGGTTGTAAATTCATTCTATAGAGTTTAACGCGATTATTCATTGGGCAATGAGATTAAATTGATCGTGTGTGTTTGTTAGGTATCATGGTGGCCCTATTGAGGGGATGAAGCTGGAGAGTGAGAAGTTATCCAATCGTGCAGATGGGGCAGAATGAGGGCTTGAACTCAGGCTAGATAGAGCAACATAAGTCATGGATAAAATAGACTGGAGTGCAGCTTGTTGAGATTCTGCGTTATTGTACTCAGACTACGCGAAGAACCCCACGTGGCCTTCTGACTTCAGTGGCCTCCCTGCAAGATTCACATAAGAAACTGTTATTTCAGTTCACACTGTAGAGAAGGGAGCTCAGGCCCCGGTAGATTAACTACAAGCACACAGGGTCACACAGATGTCAGCAGTTCCTAGTTCTTTGATTTAATCCCTAGAATGCCCTGTCTCCTCACACTTCCTTCTAATCTGAATGATCTCCCATTACTGGGCATGGTTCAGCTCCCCTCACCTGCCAGCCCCGCACTAATTTCTTCTCCCCCTTTTCATTTATCTACCTGCCCTCCCAGGGCCACTCTGCATCCCCTTTTCTCATCTTCTTCTCTCAGACTGTACAAACTACACTGAGCTTAATAATCAAAAAGAATCATAATAATAGTATGAACAAGATCGCTAACCTTTATTGGACATGTGCTATGTGCCTGGCAAAGTTTCAAGCTCCCTGGGTTCATTAACTCATTCAGTCCTCACCACAATTCTATGAGGAAGATATAATTCTTATTCCCATTATACAGACAAGGAGCCAGACCTCCCAGCACTCTCAGAATCAAATGATGGAACGGACGTACTAGCAAACTGCAATACGCACTGCACATTTGAGCTGCTATCCATTATGTCTGTGACTTCATTATCTAACAAAGTGAAATCTGACAACTCCACTTAACCTGGACCCTCAAATCCACGAACGGTAATTGGAATGGAGAGCAGATGCTTGCTGCTTAATAACCCTTGTTCTAACAAACAACAGAATCTCTCCAGTTCCTGTTTACTTAGTTGAAAATGAATTTCTGCTCACTTTAAATCAGGTCAGGTATAATTAGGATTAAGGATTAACTGGACTTGAAAAATGATAGAACATAAGTGTCATCTCTCTGGCTAATATATCTGAATTAAAAGGATTAAACCTGAATGACTGAAATCCACTGACCTTGTGTTTTTAGTTTCTGTTTTCTACTCAAAATACCGAGGGATGGATTTAGTGAGAATAGTGTCTCCACGAGAGGCTGATTTTGTCATCTTGCCAGACCTTACCACAGCTCTGAAGGCTAAGAAATCGAGCGAGGGGTTGCATGCCATGACATTGTAAAATATTTATTTTCTTATAAAATTCTAAAGTATTTCACCAACACATGCACCCCATCTTGTCTAACATTTATCATTACTACTTTTGAGTATAGTCTCTGAAAATGCCCATTTCCCTTCCCTTGCATCCAGGGTGGAGCATGTATCCAAGTGGTTCACCTGGCATCACAGCCAGATGCTCACAGTCAGACAGTGGTTCACCTGGCATCACGGCCAGGTGCTCACAGTCAGACAGTGGCCTCACCCCATCCTACTTTTTTCAACCATTCCTTATCTCCTTTCATCAAACTTCTTTCACTTTCTTTCCCTTGCTCCTAAAATTTTCTTTCTTCAAAATACTCAGTTTAGATTATTCATGTCAGCCTCTTCCTCTAAAGGTTTCTACCTTCATCATTCTGTATTCGCTCTCCCTCCTCGACCTTCCCCTTTCCCCTCATCTCCCTCCTTCCCTCTCCCCTGTTATTTCTTTCTGCTCTCTGATTCCTTCCTACAGACTCCACTGCTGCATCTGTCTTTATAAATATTCCCAAGACTTCCCCCAAATGATGAGCCCTCCCCTTCTGGATAACTATACTTTAGTTTATTTGGTTGCAATTAGACAGATGTTCCAAACCATCAATAGAACAAGTGCAGTGAAAGGTTCATGCATTCCTTAATGCCCTATTTAATAAATGCCAGGCAATACTGCATTTGGGTGTTTGTCAAAGATGGGATTTGTTCTAGGAAGTCCTGTAAGGACTAGCTTAGAGCACACAGTGGGCACAGAGGAACTTTGCTAGCAATCTAAAGACAAGCTCCTACGGGCAGCTCTTGCATCAAGAGAAAAGAGATTATTGTGATTTTTTTCATTATCCTCTTTGTGTAGAAATTAAGAAATATCCAAGCATAATTTAGTTTTTCCTTATTCAGTGTTCAAAGGAACAGGTTTTTCTACAAGCTATTTATTTAGGCATATATACTGAAAGATTAAACAAGCATGATTTTCTATGTAAACAGGCTTCAAGTAGGAGATTTGCAGATGTTGTATATTTTTTTAATATAGAGAAGTAGCCTACCTTTCCAGAAAGTTTAATCACATATTGAAAATCTCTTGCTTAAGAAAAAGAGAAAATAGTCACCATTCGTTGATGCCATTTGCTTTCCATGAAAAGGAAGAATTGCTACATGGTAGTGTGATGAAGAGGATTTTTCCAAGGATTGCCCTTTAACACTATGATATTTGAGCTCCAGATACCATATTTCCTGTCTGCTTGATAATGCCAAATAGTTGGTAGAAAGATTTTTATAGGGAAAAAAGTAATATCTTTTCCTCACCCATCACAAACTTCTTGGCTAGATCCCCTCCAACAAAAGGCAGATTAACAAACATGTACAAAAGTATTTATTTATTTTTTATCATTTGGGATTCATTGAGAGTACAAAGAATTAGGTTATATTGATTGCAGTTGTTAGGTAAAGCCCTCTTATACTTGTGTCCTGCCCCCAAAGAGCTGTGCCATACACCGTGACCCCCATCTCTCTCCCTCCTCTCCTTTCCCCACTTCCTCATCCCCTGCCCTCCACCTTGTATCAGCTCATCTACTGCCTTCATATTATAATCGAGTACATTGGATTCTTGCTTCTCTATTCTTATGGTGCTTTACTAAGAAGAATGTGTTCCACCTCCATCCAGGTTAATACAAAAGATGTAAATTCTCCATCTTTTTTAATGGCTGAATAGTATTCCATCATATACATATACCACAGTTTGTTAATCCATTCCTGGGTTTGTGGGGAATTTAGGTTATTTTCACATTTTGGCAATTATAAATTGAGCTGCACTAAACAGTCTAATGCAAATGCCCTTTTGATAAAATGATTTTTTTTCCTCTGGGTGGATGCCTAGCCATGGATTGCAGGATCAAATGGGAGGTCTGATTTGAGTTGAGGATTCTCCATATTTCCTCCCAGAAAGGTTGTATTAGTTTGCAGTCCCACCAGTAGTGTAAAAGTGTTCCCTTCTCTCCACATCCACACCAGCATCTGCAGTTTTGAGGTTTTGTGATGTGAGCTATTCTCACTGGGGTTAGGTGATTAGTGGTTTTTTTTTTTTATTAAATCATAGCTGTGTACATTAATACTATCATGGGGTACAGTGTGCTGTTTCTATATACAACTGAAATACTTTCATCCAACTCGTTAACATAGCCTTCATGTCATTTTCTTAGTTATTGTGTTAAGACATTTATATTGTACATTTAGAGAGATTCACTTTTACCCTTTTAGGATGAACCATGATTTGCATTTCTCTGATGATCAGGGATGATGAGCATTTTTTCAAATGTTTGTTAGCCATTTGTCTATCTTCGTCAGAGAATGTTCTATTCATATCCCTTGCCCAGAGGTTCATAGGATTGTTTACTCTTTTTCTGCTGATTAATTTGAATCCTCTATAGCTTCCAGTTATCAAACCTTTGTCACACCTATACCCTGCAAACATCTTTTCCCATTCTGAAGGTTATCTTTTTGCTTTACTTGTTGTGTCCTTAGCTGTGCAGAAGCTTTTCAGCTTAATTAAGTCCCATTTGTTAATTCTTGTTGTTATTACAATGGCTGCTGAAGTCTTTGTCATAAAATCTTTCCCCAGTCCAACGTCATCAAGAGTTTTTGCCCACATTCTTCTAATATTTTTTTATCATTTCATGTCTTAAATTTAAATCTTTTACCCATTTTGAGTCAGTTTTTGTAAGTGGTGAAAGGTGTGGGTTGAGTTTCAGTCTTTTACACGTGGTTATCCAGTTCTCCCAACACAATTTGTTGAATAGGGATTATTTTCCCCAGTGTACGCTTTTGGTTGGTTATCAAAGACCAGGTGGCAAGTAGAGACTAGTTTTATCTCTTGGGTTTTTATTCTGTTCCATATGTCTATGTCTGTATTTCTGTGCCAATACCATGCTGTTTCAATTACTTTGGACTTGTAATATAGCCTTGAAGTCTGATAGGATGATGCCCCTGACTTTGTTTTTATTACCAATAATAGCCTTAGATATATGGGGCCTTTTCTGGTTCCATACAAAATGAAGTACTATTTTGTCCAGTTCTTAAAAATATGATGTTGATGTTTTAATGGGAGATTCCATTAAATCTATAGATTGCTTGGGGTAGAATAGACATTTTGACAATATTGATTCTTCCCAGCCAAGATCATAGTATATTCTTCCATTTGTTAGTATCTTCTGAAATTTTTTTTCTTAGGGTTTCATACTTCTCTTTGAAAAGATCTTTCACCTCTTTGATAGGTACATTCTTAAGTATTTAATTTTCTTTGAAGCTATTCTGAAGGGAATAGGGTCCTTGATTTGCTTCTCGACTTGGCTGTTATTGGCATATACAAAGGATACTGATTTGTGACATTGATTTTATACCTTGAGACATTACTGTATTTTCTGATGACTTCCAGGAGTTTTGTGGTTGAGTCTCTGGGGTTTTCTAAGGTCATATCATCAGCAAAGAGGAAGAGTTTGACCTCCTCTTTCCCCATTTGGATGCCATTTATATCCTTCTCTTACCTAATTGCATTGGCTAGAATTTCCAGAACTATATTGAATAACAGCGACAATGGTGGACATCCTTGTGGTTCTATGTGGAAAAGCTTTCAGTTTTATACTATTCATTATGTTAGCTGTGGGTTTGTCAGAGATGTCTTCAATCAGCTTAAGATATGTGCCATCTATGCCTATTTTCTTAAGGGTTCTTATTAGAAAAGGATGCTGAATTTTGTCAAATGCTTTTTCTGCATCTATTGAGAAGAACATATGGTCTTTGCTTTTGCATCTATTGATATGATGTATTACATTATGGATTTGCATATGTAAAACCAACAACCTTGCATCCCTTGGACAAAGTCTACTTTATCATGATGTGTAATTTACTTAATGAATATCTGCAATCTATTAGCTAAGATTTTGTTGAGTATTTTTGCACCAACATTCATTACTGAAATTGCTCAATAGTTCTCCTTTTTAGTTAGATCTTTTCCTGTTTTTGAAATCAAAGTGATATTTGCTTCATAGAACATGTTGGGTAAGATTCCTTCCTTCTCAATATTTTGGAATAGGTTGGACAGTAGGTACAAGCTCATCTTTAAAGGTGTGATTGAATTCTGATGTGAAGCCATCTTGTCCTGGGCTATTTTTTGTTAGAAGCTTTTTTTATTATTTCTGTGATCTTAGTGCTTGATATTGGGATGGTTAAAACAATAAATGAAATTGCTCAGAAAGTGCAAAATAATCAAAAGAAAAAACAGAATCAAATAAGAGATGAATGGTATGAAGAATGTAGAAAGGATATAGCAGAGCTTAAAGGAATGAAGCAGTCATTCAGGGAACTTAAAGCTGTATGTAGTAGAAAGTATCAATAGCAAATTAGGCCCTGCAGAGGAAAGAATCTCAGAGGTAGAGGATAAAGCTATTGAGCTAACTCAGGCAGTTAAAGAGACAGAAAAAAAGAGAAACAAAACATTCACATTCACTAACAGAATTGTGGGACTTCATGAAGCCTTCAAATATACTAGTTACAGGTATCCTGGAAGATGAAGAAGAAGAAGAATGCCCCAGAAGAATGAAAGCCAAATTAGAGAATATCATAAATGAAAATTTCCCAAATATCACCAAAGATTCTGACATACTCCTTCAGAGAAATATCAGACCCCAGGTCATCTTAACTCAATCAAGAGCTTCTCCAAGACACATGTCATGATCCCGTCCAGACAAAAGAGCTGCCAAGAGTAAGCACTGATTGACCCATACAGGCAAATCTATCAGGTGACCACAGACTTCTCAAGTGAAACTTTTCAAGCCAGAAAAGATTGGTCATCTACCTTTAATCTACTTAAATAAAACAATTTCAAGCCCAGAATTCTATGTCCTGCTAAAGCTAAGCTTTAACACTGATGTCCTGCTAAGCTATAAATTTGACAAATTATCAAATAATTTACTGATATGCAAACATTAAGCAAGTTTACCACAACAAGACCAACAAGTACTTCTAAAGGAAGTACTTAGACCTGTTTCTACACACTGACCATCACAAGGAACCACCAAAAAGTAAACACCCAGAAACTAAAGAATAAAACCTAGCTTCCACAACGATGCAAAAGATAGAACTATGCAATGAATTTTCACAAAATAAGATGAATAGAACTCCACCACACATCAATTATCTCGATAAATGTTAATGGCTTGAATTCTCCACTGAAGAGACATAGGCTGGCTGATTGGATAAAAAAACACAAGGCATCCATTTGTTGTCTACCAGAAACACACGTACCCTTAAAGGACAAAGTAAAACTTGGGGTTAAGGGATGGAAGATAATTTTTCAGGCAAATAAAAATCAGAAGAAAAGAGGGGTTGCAATCTTACTTTCAGATACAAGTGGATTTAAAGCAACTAAAGTCAAAAAAGACAAAGATGGACACTTCACATTGGTCAAGGGAACAATAGAAAAAGAATATATCTCAATTCTAAATATATATGCATCCACCTTAAAAGCTCCCAGATTCTTGAAAAAGACCTTAATTAGTCTGAGCAATGTGAGACCCCATAACGCCATAATAGCAGGGAACTTTAACACTTCTCTTACAGAGCTGAACAGATTCTCTAAACAGAAACTAAACAAAGATACAGGGACTTAAATATGACCCTAGAACAACTGTGTCTGACAGACACAGAGAGCACTCCATCCCAAAGCTAAAGCATATACATTCTTCTCATCGGCCCATGGAACATTTTCCAAAATAGATCATATCCTAGGACACAAAGCAAACCTCAAGAAAATCAATAGAATTAAAATTTTACTTTGTATCTTCTCAGACCACAAAGTAATAAAGGTGGAACTCAACTCCAACAAAAATTCTCATCCCCACACAAAGGCATGGAAATTAAACAACCTTATGCTGAATGACAGTTGGGTGAGGGAAGAGATAAAAAAGGAAATCATTAACTTCTTTGAGCCAAACAGCAACATACACACAAGCTTTTAAAACCTGTGGCACCCAGCAAAGCAGTCCTAAGAGGGAAATTTATCACACTGGATCCTATAGCCAAAAACCAGAAAGAGAGCACGTCAATAACCTAATGAATCATTTTAAAGAAATGGAAGAGGAAGAGCAATCTAATCCCAAACCTGGTGGAAGAGAAGAAAGAACCCAAATTAAATCATAAATAGATGAAATTGAAAATAAAAGAATCACTCAGAAAATTAATGAAACAAAAAGTCGGTTCTCTGAAAAGATAAATAAAATTGATAAACCATTGGCCAGATTAACCAGAAATAGAAAAGTAAAATCTTTAATAACCTCAATCAGAAATGAAAAGAGGGAAATAACAACTGATACTACAGAGGTATAAGAGATTATTTCTGACTACTACCAAAAACTTTATGCCCAGAAATTTGACAATGTGGAGGAAATGGACCAATACCCGGAATCACACTCTCCTCCTAGACTTAACCAGGAAGACCTAGGAGTGCATTTAATGTAAGTTTTACATGACACGAGAGCCTTCAGAAATGAAGACAAAAATGCAGGGAAACCCATGCACTTTCATGCTTTGTGTGGTGAGGATCAGACAATGTAGAACAGAGGGCATGTGACCCTGCGCCGAACTGGGAGGAACTCAACAAGCCTGTCTGATGAGTCTGTGCCTTGCGGGATAAGAATGCTCCTCACCCCGGGTATATGGAGGGGCCTCAGGAATGAAGCTTTTATGACCAGCTTCAGGGGTGAAAAGCCAGGAGAATGTGAGCATGACCTTCTTGCCTCTGCCGTTTTCTCAAATGCCAACGGTAGTATGTCCAAGGCCCCACCAATTTCTTAAAAATATCATACTTGAAATTAATTTACTAATTAACTGATTTAACCTCAGCATCTCCTCAATGTCTCTGATGGTTAAATTCATGTGTCAACTTTGTATGCTCCTTCCTCTGTGCCATGACTGATAATTCTGAGATTACACTTGGCTCCTTTTCAAAGTTGAGCCCAACACTGCCAATTCAAAACTAGGCCAACTTTGCAATCTCGAAATTTACTCATCTGGATGATAAACTATCTGGGCACCTAACCTCTGAGAGCAGGAACAAGTCTGAATCGTTGCCTCTGCATTTCTGGAGTGTGCGTGTGCAGTGCCTGTGCCCTGAGAGACGGCTTAATCAGTATTGAGTGATGCTGGCCTTAATGTGAGATCTTAGGAAAAAAAATTGTTAATTGCCGACTAACACAAAATTTTAATTTTCTTTAATTTCTGGGTCATAGTGTTCCCTGTTAACATCCAAATTCCCGCACAGATGCTTATTTTCTGTCCCATCCTTTTAGTTTGGTTACTATGCCCTTCACACATGGGCTTCCTGGACTCGAGCAGATGCAATGATCAGTCCTGACCTTTATGTGCTTCCTACAACATTGGTCTTATCTATTTAATCGCATTTACTATAATTGAATACTAAATTTTTTTATGAGCCTAATTCTACAATCAGACTGTAAGATCCCATTGGACAGGAAGGTTATTCGTGCTATTAATGTATGTCATTGTGGGTTCTTTCTTTTTTTGATTTCATATTGATATGGGAGTACAGACGATTAGGTTACACAGGTTGCATTTGTTAGGTAAAGTCCAAGTTGTAGCGTGCCCTCCCCCAGGAGGTGTGCCATGTACCCTCACATTGTGCCCATTAGGTGAAAGCTCACCTATCCCCCTTCGCCTCCCCTCCCTCCTTCTGCTCCCTCCTCCCTCATTGGGGGTTCTTAACATATCTTTGTGGAATAAGTAAATCAAAGCAAGAGGAGGTGAATCTTTCAGTTTGAATTTCTAAGGAGAACTTTCATAGTTCTTATATATAGACAGAGTATACATGTATAGATAATTAAAGGGTTTTGCAAAGCTCTTTCTTCTGTCTGTTAGAGAAAATTATACTATTGCAATGCTGGACTCAACTTTGAATAGAAGCTGGCTAAGTGTAATCTCAGAAGTAGAGGAAAGAGGACACAACCCAGAACTCGTGGGATGACGTCCAAAGGCAAATCACTCAGGGGTTAGAAGAAATCAGCCTGTGCTGCAAGAAATCGTATTTATAATATTTCCCCCGTGTCATTTAATTCGATGCTATCATCCAATTAAAAATATTATTCTAGTAGGGACCAAGCACTGGGTCTTGAGACAAGACACTGCAGAGAGAGGAGAGTCAACATAGTTTTAGAAACAGCTCTGCCACTCTCTGCTTGTATGACCCAGGGCACTTACTTATCTTTTCTGGGTCTGAGTTTCTTATATATAAAATTAAATAACCAGATTCTGTATACCGTTTATTATCTTTAAGCTCTAAGAGTCTCTGATTCTGTGGGTTTAGCATTGTTATTATACTATGGGAGACGTGTAAAGTCTACATGATCTAATCACAGAGGACCTGGAAAATCAAGAAAAGGACTTAATCATGATACAGAAGGAAAAATAGGCTCACACATATATGGGGCTATGTGAAGCTTTGTAAATCACTAAAAGTCACTGGGAAACAGGGAGATATTAGTTAATTTGTAATGGAGTAATTGGCTTATATCATATATGAGAAAAATAATATGAGTAGCTGATCTTATACAACATTCGAAAGTAAATTCCAGATCCATTAAAGGCAAAAATGTGATAAGAAAAACTTGAAAGCTTTCAAACAAGAAAAACTGTAATTATATTCTTATAGAAAAGGATATTTTTAAGTGAGACGGAGAGAAAAGTAACATAACAGTGTATGAAATATTGCTAAACTGACCTCACAAAGCTAAAAGAGAATTCATACGTGGGGAAAGATATTTTCAATGCATGTAACAAATGGAATATTAGTATTCGGCACATGTAAGCAACCTATGGATCAGGGAGGGACAACCCGTTAGATAAATGGGCAAAGGACACAAGTGAGAGGGGAAAGTGAAAAACGCCAGCCTGTGGGAGGATGCTCAGCCCCACGTCTTTACACCCACCAAATCTGTGCAAGTAGAAGCCTGCCGGCACCGTGTATGGTGGGGAGCAGAGAAGTTGTAAGCTTTGTAACTGTCGGACGGAGTGAGAATTGCAGGTGGTATTGTACTCAGAGGTGGGGACCTCACCAGTCCACGAGGACAAAGCTGTTTATAATGAGGCATGATTTGGGACAAAAGTTTTGAAATATAGATAGGAATTTTACAGATAAAAATTTTGTGTCAGTAGAACATCTATGAATCAAGTCTTAGAGGGAGTGAGAGATTCCTAAAGGTAAAAAAAAAAAAAAAAAACGCAACAAACAAACAAAACTTGTGGCAGTAAAAGAGACAGGAAGCAAACGGTCTCATCTTACACAGGTACATGTGAATCTTCTAAATACAAAATATAAATGTCTTAACACAATAACTAAGAAAATGACATGAAGGCTATGTTAACCAGTTTGATGAAAATATTTCAAATTGCATATAAAACCAGCACATTGTACCCCATGACTGCATTAATGTACATAGCTATGATTTAATAAAAAAAAAAAAAGAGAGAGAGAAAAAAATCTCTTGGTGGGACCACACCCACGGTCCCACCAAGGTGGGTACATGTTACAAGGGTACATGTTAAATCTATTAAATGTAGAATATAAACGTCTTACACAATAACTAAGAAAATGAGGTAAAGGCTATGTTAACCAATTTGATGGAAGTATTTTAAATGGTATGTAAAACTAGCCCATTGTACCCCATGATTGCATTAATATACACAGCTATGATTTAACTAAAAAGATAAAACAACTATCCCATAAGAAAAAGAAAAGAAAAGAAAAAAAAAAATCTCATGGCTGGGCACGCTGGCTCACACCTGTACTCCCAGCATTCTGGGAAGCTGAGGTGGATGGATTGCCTAAGCTCAGGAGTTTGGGACCAGCCCGAGCAAGAGTGAGACCCCAACTCTAAAACTAGCTGGGCGTTGTGTTGGGTGCCAGTAGTCCCACTGCTCAGGAGGCTGAGGCAAGAGGATCACTTAAGCCCAAGATTTTGAGGTTGCTTTGAGCTGTGATGCCATGGCACTCTATCCAGGGTGACATAGTGAGACTCTGTCTCAAAAAAAAAAAAAAAATCTCAGTTAACATCAAGTGCCATTTGCCATTGGCCAGAAACCAGTCTCTTTATTTCCAGCTTATCCTGAGTGTGCCTTCTAACGCCTCTACCACTAACTGTTTTGCATATTCCTTGACATAGTGTTTCCAGCAACAGCTCTTCCCCGGGACATGGGTTGTAGACTCAGCTGAGTGTGGTGACTCAGCAGGCAGGGGCTCAGCTCTCGCTCCCCCTCCTGTGTCTTGGCACTCCTGCTCCTTTCTCCCTCGCCCACGTGATGCCAGCTTCAGTCGGTCCCTGGCCTCATCTGCCACAGCTCCAGGCCTGGAATGCCAGTTCCTGAGTCCAGGACCCAAAATACACACAGGAATCCCAAGCTGGCTGGAGTGGATTAGAGCATAAAAAGACATCTTGTGGAAAGGCACGTGGGGGTAGATCATGAGTGACTAATGATTTGCAAATACTCTTCCACCACACGGCCAGCCACCGTGGTTAAACTGGGGTATTTTTGTTTTTGTTTTTGTTTTTTTCATTTCTCTGTTTCAAATTCCGCAGTTATTTCTGGCTACCTTTTCCCTCATTTCTCTGCTTCACAAACAAGACTTCTTTCCATCCCTCCGAATGGAACTGACTCTTGGTGACCCCTCTGCTTTCTGTTATAAATCAGATAGCTTCATTGCTTGTTTTCTTCTCTACCACTGAGACACATTTTGTGTCACTGCTGACACCAAGATTTTTTTAGTTGGATGAATTGTAGCTGTGTGAAAGTGTTTTGCTTTTATGACACGAACATATATTCCCAGATATGCAGATGAAATTAGGCTTGCTGGGCTAAACCCGGGCTGATTCTGAAATAGTGAAAGAAACAATGAGAATTTACATGAGAAAACAGTCAGACATTTAAAGTCCTGGAGACCTTACATCCTTGGCTCAGTCATTTGTGGGAAATTGGGCAAGTTAATTAACCTTTCTGAACTTCAGCTTTATCACGTGTAAGTGACAACGTCACTGCATTTCCTTCATTTTAGGGTATCAAACATGAAATATTCAATAGTGGCATTTCGCAAAAAGTGATAAATCATATCAAATATAAAACAGTCATCCATTATGATAAGGCATAAATAAATAGATGTTTTAGTATCAAAAAACCTTATTTTGCAAAATCTTGTCATGAGAAAGAAATTATTCATAGCAGGTATGTGTATAAATATGTGTGGCATATAATAGGCGTTCAAAAACGGTACTTATTATGATTAAAACATCACTGATGTCTTGATATTGTTTAAATTTTGAAAAAAGATTGACCTTGCCTCCCAGGCTTTGTGGTGTGTAAAGCCCTCTCACGTCCACTCACCCCTGCCCATCTGCGTCCTCAATGCCGGCTTCCTCGCGTTCTGGCTTCTCTTGAGTCCTGACTCCATTTCATTTACCAGGGCTGCTCTCTTCCCTGGTCTCTGATTTTTCTTTGATTTTTCTTGTCATTCCCTCAGGTTTTTGTTTGTATGAAAGATATTATAGAGTGTTTAGAGTAACTGAGTTAAAATATTGAAAATAACTTACAGTTGGAGACCAGGCATGTTTGTTTATGAAATCTCCTTGGCCGCCCGGCCCCCAGAAGCTCTCCCTTAGCTGTGTCCCTCTTGGCCCTCCCTGGTGCTGACCCTTCTCTCACCAGCTCACCCTTCCTTCTTGACTTTGCCCGTTATCAAATACTTGGTCATGTCTTATGCAGAGTACATTTTTAACTCTGTCTGCTTAACTGTAACCTTTCAACCGTATACCTATAGTGCTGCCTTCTATGTCCAAAACACCAATGTATTTTCTGAGACATAGACAATTCTTTTCTTACATATAAACCTGACACTAGTTATTGGTACGTTTCCCCAGGGGGACAGAGTTCATGCAGGATGTGTTTAATGACGCCTAGAATGATAATCCCCATGTTCCATCCGTGCTTCACTGGACTTGGGCAACTGAACATAGATGAAGGAAACATACCATGAGCTCACTCGTCTCACTTCAATTTTTTTTTTTGAGACAGAGTCTCACTATGTCACCCTGGGTAGAATGTTGTGGTGTCACAGCTCACAGCAACCTCAAACTCTTGGGCTTAAGTGATTCTCTTGCCTCAGCCTCCCAAGTAGCTAGGACTACAGGTACCCACCACAATGCCTAGCTATTTTTTTGTTGTTGTTACAGTTATCATTGTTGTTTAGCAGGCCCAGGCTGAGTTTGAACCCACCAGCCCCAGCACGTGTGGCCAGCACACTAACCACTGAGCTGCAGGCATGGAGCCAGTAGTCTCACTTCAGATCCATGAGCAGTGATTTTAGGTGTGGCCCTAATGGTGTCCCGGATAATGCCACTTCCTTAACTGCTCTCTGCCTTCCCCCACAAACGATCACCTGGCATTTTCCTGTCTTTCTTCAACATCATGACACCAACCTTCCTGTTTCATCATCTTGCTTTGATTTTTGGCTTAGACGTCACATCTTGGTACATGTATCCAGACTCGTGGCTTCAAGTATAACCGACATGCTGAGCCCCCCACCACGGGTTCCCGTACACACACACAGCTAGGACTCCGTCCTCCCTCCCAGTGCTGCCCCACAATCTTCCTCCTTCCATTAAGTTGTGCCTGCATGTTATTCCCTTGGGCAGTCATGGAAGAGTCTCAAACTCATATCTAGAGCCTCTGCCTCCCTCCAGGACCTGTCCCATTGATTGTGTTCCAAATTTTAGTGGGTGACGACTCCATTATGTAAGTCATCCAGACCTAAAGTCTTAAAAACCATCCTTTTAAAACCCCCTTTCTAACATGTCACTTTCAAATAGCAAATTTTATTGAGAATTCAGCCTCTTCTTAGAGCTTTGCTATTAATCATCTTTTTACTAGTTTATAACGACGGCCACCAAGCTGGTCTCTTTCCTGTCTCCCTTGCTCTCCTGAATTCTCTTCTCAATAGACCATTCAGAAGGTTCCTACTAAAATCTAAGTCAAATTGTATCACGTGTTCACTCTAAATCCTCTGAGGGCTCCGCTCCCCAGTCTCCCACAGTAAGAGCTGAAGTCTGTATAAAATGATCTGTAAGGCTTTGGTGATCTCCCTACCACCTCTCTGCCCTCATCTCCTACCACTGCTCTTCTCTCACTGGGACACAACCACACACAGACTTCACTGTTTCTGGGACTCATTGGGTACACTCCTGCCTGAGGACTTCTGCAGTGGCTGTTTCCTCCATATCTTCATAGCCCAAACACTCATCTCCTTCAAGTTCTAAATGCCATCTTCCTCGTGGCACCTGCCTCAACCATTTCAATAAAATGACAATTGCTTCCCAGATTCTGACATTCCAGAAACCCTTTATTGATTGATTTTTTACATAGAATTTATTAGTTTCTGGCATAACATCTATTTAGTTTATTTAATTTGTTGTTCATTTGTTGTCTTATTCTCATTCCAGAATACAAGCTATGTGCTTTTATTATTAACCTTCAGAACTTAGTATAGTGATTAGAAAATAATGAGTTATTAATAAATATTTATTGAATAAATTAATAGCAAATAATTCCCTAATATTCAGTTAAAACACTCAGAAAGATGCAAAGGTTACAACATAAATAAATTGTGATAACCGGGGACTCCACGGTCTACTGAAGGAGATGAATATACAGAGACAGTAAAAAATGACACAACCAGCATCATGGAACATTGAGCAGTGGACTCTGGGAGAATATACAAGGTCTGACAACTAAGTTCACAGACTCATTCTAGAGAAAGTGCTGTGCACCTCACTGCTGACTTTCACCATGGTCCCTTTGAACTACGGTCAACTTTGAAGTCTTCAACTTGGGAAGCTATGCACCAAAAGCAGAGCCTAGTCCACCCTTCAAAGCAATTTTGGAACACATTTTCTGGAATGACCATTAGACTGTTGCTGTACAGCACACAGCAATGTATAACAACAATAATGAACACCACTCAGCTATACACCACCTCACAGCAACATGAATGCAGCTGTGAGATGTGGATATGCCAAGGTTATGAAAGCTTACCAAGTTGTCTGTACAGTGCTCCCAACTCAAGTGCACAGTAGCAAATTCATGAACTTAATCATCAGGCCTCATACAACAACTCCAATGGCGATTCCAGAGAAAGAGTTCCAAAATTTCTCTGAATGGTGGGCTAGGTGCTGGGGTCAGTGCACGGCTTCTCACAGGGGTACTTCCAAGGTGACTGCCGTGATAGTCAGCAATGAGCTATGTAGCACTTTCTCTAGGATGAGTTTGAGAACCTGCCTGTCAGACCTCGTGTAACAGGAGACTGACTTTGATAATGTGAGTGACTTTATGCAAGGTTTAGAGGGGGTAGGGCAAAACAGGAGAATGAAAAAGGGGGGAACAGTCAGAATAAAGAGGGGACCGTACGCAGCACTGGGAAATCCAGGTTCCATTTCCTCTCCTGCACAGTGTGACGTCCCGAGTCCATTCAGAAGGAGTATGACACAGGTCAGGGACTTTTGTTCACTATAGTCACTGCCACGTCCCCAGAGTGAGGAATGACACAGGGCACAGAGGCGATTCCCAGGACTTCTTTGTAGAGTGAGTGTGTGAACATCTTATTATGACAAAGGGCTTCTGCCAAATGAATTTTAAAGTCTTTTTCAGTTTAATTGTCCTAAATTATAATATGCATTATATTGTATTTAACTGATGTAAAGGAGGACTTTATAGTAATCAGAGCTGCTCAAAAAAAAAAAAAAAAGGCTATTCGAGGACTTGGTTATTACCCCATCCAGCAGGCTTTTCAATGTTTAAAGGTCTACACGACCACGTCTCATGACACTGTACTGAGTGTTGTTTAATTTGATCAGAGGTATATTAATACCTCCCTTAACTCTGGTGTTCTGAAAATGCCCCCTTTAAAAACAAACAAACATATAAACACATAAAAGTGTAGTCCTCTTCCATACCTTTAGCAACAGCCACAAAAAAAATTTAAACCCAAGCTTTTGGTAGCTTTGTGCCACTTAGGATAGAACTCTGGCTGGCCTACAGTTTTTAATACTGTTATTATCAAATACATTTGCCTGAATTCAGTTCACCTTTTATGTCTACATTAGTAACTCAATTACAGCTCAGAAGAGAAACTCAGCAGAAATATTTTAAAATTACAAGTGTAGTATTCTGTGCTCCCAGCATTGTCAAGACCTAAGCAATGTCAAAAAAGAAAAAAGATAAGTTGCAAAGACAGAAACTTTTATTTGATGTTTAGATGTGCTATCCATACACAGCCACATTAGCAGACAGTACTTATGATAGGGCCTCAGAGAATCTGTATTTTAAAGTCAAGAGCCTCTCCAATCAGCTGAAACTACCCTAATTTCCCTGCTCTCGGAAGGTCTTGAGTTACAAGGACAGCCCACAGGGCCCAGATCCTGGCATCTGCTACAGGAGATGGATGGCCAGTGTGCTTGGACTATTTCTGCTGCAGTTTTGGTCTCTCATTTTATCCAGTCCTTCAAGTCCTCTGAATATTATGCTCTAGTCCCAATATTTGTACAGCCTTCCTCTTCCTCCACGTCTGCCCACCGAGGGTCTGTGGCCTGGGAAGCTTCAGGCAGCTGCACACTCCTTATTCCTGCTGGAGCCAGTCCCTTGCAGGTGGACAGAACAGAATCGTGTATGAACTTTTAGTGACCCAACTTTTGGCTTTCTTCCTTAGGCCCTAAATTAGATCCAGTCTAAACTGCTACCTGAGTGTTTCTCTTTGAAGCATCTTGGAATCATCATGACTTATTAGCCCTGAGTGTGGGCTCCAGAAATGAACTGAACTCCTTGACTGGCACCGTCCTGCTGCAGGTTACCAGTTCTGTCACTGTGGGTACACTGAAACCTCTTTGAATCTCAGTTTTCTCACCTGTACAATGAGAATAACAGAACCCGACTCTGGGTTTATACAAGGTGATCGTGATCATGTGTGGGAAGCGTGTCTGGAACCCCTAGCGAGCACGTCCTACCACAGCAACTATGACCCAGCACAGCCCACTCCTCTGTCCCACAGCCAGCTGCTGCATGGAGAGTGTGAACGCCTGCCATCCAATTTTATATGTGATCTATATAATTTTTCTCATTAAAGATTTGTCTTATAGTCCTTCAAAAGAATATAGAGTTCTCCTCTGTGAAAACCTCATTATTCATGTTTTCTTCCCACGTGTCCTCTTTGTCATCAGTTCCACACAAAATTAGAACCAAGAAAGAAACTTGTCATCTGCACCATTTCCCTTAAAAATTCTTACGCTTCTAGATTATGTGGCCACCAATACGAAAGCTTTGAAGTTACAACTTTACAATAAAAATGATAAGGCTTAGGAAAAATAAAATAAACATTGTATACAGAGATCTTTCATTGAGGATGCCCAGTTAACTTGTCAGTCTATGAGGTGATGTTTCTGAGGACTCCTCAGTAGTCTCGGGGGACAGATAACTAAAATATTATCCTGCTGCCCTGCACAGGAGGAGCCCAGCAGAATGACAGATGGGTCCCCAGGGCTGTACAGTGATACTCTGCACTGCCAGAAATAGGCTTCACAGGGACGGTGGCCTGGTGAAGATCTTTCTATTTTCTCCTGTGCTCAGGAAAGAGAGCTGGGTCTCCACTGCCAGTCGCTGCAACCCAGGTTATCCCAGAATTCCACAGTAGTGAACCTGTGTAATCATTTATTCATCCTGCAAATATTTGCTGAGTGCTAGGCGGTTGCCAAGGATATATTGACCAACTAGAAGCAGAATCCCTGCCTTCGAGGATGTTATATAATATCTCAGAAGACAAATCAAATGCAAAGTGGAGCTGCTGGGAATCTCATCGCAGGGAGCCCTGACTGTCAGGGGAGTTGAGCGGGGGACTTTAATTCCCCACTCCTCTTATTTTTGTCTTCTTTCTGCTCCTCACTCACTTCTCCAACAAAGGAATGGCGGGCTGAATGGTGAACTGCAGTGGTCGGGCTCTGCATGTCCAGTCCCTCTTGCTCTCTTTTAAAGAATGAGTGGTAAGGGAGGCCGCACCAGGGTCTTTCTGCCCTAGGAGGTTAGTTCAGCCCAGAGCTCTGGCCCTGAAGGGAGAAAGCTGCGTGCGAATGGTGAAGAGAGGCTTCAGTTCAGACTTCAGCCCCGAGCTCTACCGTGCTCTCTAACCAGCTTCACGGAACTAAAACCGAGCTGGTATTTTGATATTCATCCATCTGCCCCAGACTTATTTCACGATAGAGGCTAAACTCAGAATAGAAAATAAATGTTATTTATCACTGTTCCTTATACCCCTTCCTCTTTATGTCTTTGCCAGACATCAGAGAAGCGGATGCAAAGAACTGGCATTTAAGAATCAAATTAACCCATCAACAAATAGAGATGGAGGGTTTGGGCTAGAACTGAGAAGGCATTGAAATTTGGCAGTGCTTTGAAAGTACAGCCAGTGGGGCTTTGCCCTTGGTAATTGGGGGCAGTGACACCTGGGAGATGGTGATCAGAGGCCGTGCAGATCTTTGTAACTTATTTTCCCTTGATGTAAGAAGGCAAAAGGAAGGGTCAGATTACAGAGGAAAGAGAGAGTCTCATCTTCTCTGAACATCACCTTAAGGTAGGCGGAGTTTCACTATACAGGCGTTTTCATGTCTTGGTGGGCAGAATGTTTTTCCCCTGCAGTTGCTGAATTACTCAATGAAGAACATAGACTCAGCCTTTAAATTCTAAGAGCAGCTGAGTTCACTGAGGGTTACTGAGCACCGGCGGCTTGTGTCAGGTGTAGGGAAGAAGTGCAGACTCAAGAGCTCCGAATGGTGTTCTTTATGGAACTTTCATCACGGCCCAGGGCTAAGTAGAAACCATGTCCTGTCTACATTCGGGGTGAATGCAGGCTGTGCAGAACCCCTGGTTGTCTGTCCTCCCTTCTACCGAGTCCTCTCAGATTAGTGCTCTCATTTATTGCTTATGTAAGCCTTGACCAGGAGGCTATAATTTAAAGTACACAGACTAAAATATTGACCATGAATGTGTTAGTTTCTCTTAACTAACAATTAATCTTGAAAGGAACTCTGTCTTTTCTCGGATTGATGTGGAGAAGCAACTCCGTGAACTTTTTGCAAATCCATGAGCTAAGCAGAAATGTGCCCAGAATACTCAGCCTTTCGAAGTGACGCTGCTGAACAAACCAAGGAGGGATAGATCGTTGTAAAATATGCTCATTTCTTACTATCAGAACAGTAACTTAGGGTAAAAAATCAAAAAGACCAGGGCAGTTGTATTATTTCTGTGTTAGTGAGGTAAGGACCAGCAAATAAAGGGGTGGGGGGGGGGCTAGGGTTTTAGAGAAGGCTGGACGTTTAGAGAAGGCTGGACCTTTAGAGTAGGCTGGACTTTGTTCTCTGAAGGGACCTGGAAAGGCAGAGTGCTGGGCAGCCTGTGGCCACTGTCCTGGCTGAACCTCTGCCCCCTCCCCATTTGAATGGGACTTTCATGCTGGCTGTTGGGGGATCACGTCCAATTCAAGGAGAGTAGCAGAAGTCCATCTGGTTGCCCATTTATAATCATATTCCTCAGCCAATTTTGAACTCTTCCTATTTCTCTTTGTCTTACTTCTCAATTGGCTCCAAACCCTAGAGGTCAGGACAGGGTTTGATTCCACCAAAATTCAAACTTAGACAAAACTGCATAACTGGTCTTCCTGGTGAAACTTTCCAAGACTTCAGAAGATAATAGCTGGCTGGCAAAGAGAAATAGTATTGGTTGTTTTTGGTAAAAACAGGAAATGTTCAGGCTCAGGAAATAACATTCCAAGCCCGGCAGCACACACGGCACAGACACGCATCCTCAGCAGGGCTGCTCGCTGAGACGTGCGCCACCACCACCGAGGTGCTGCTGCTGTGGGAGCATCATAGGCTGTGTTTACACAGACCTGGGCGATACAGCCTGCCACACGGCTGGGCTGTGTGGGGTCCAGCCTGCGGGTCTAGGCTACAAACCAGTATAGTACTTTACTGTACTGAATGCGGTAGGCAATTATAATACAATAGCATCTATGTATCTAAACTTAGAAAAGAGACAGTAAAACACAGCATAGAAGATTTTTGTACGTGGCACACCTGTACAGGGTCCTTACCATGAATGGAGCTACAGGCCCTGACGTTGCTGTGGCTGAGTCAGTGAGTCCTGGACAGCACCACACACTACTTCAGGCTCCATAAACACTGTACCCTTAGACTGCACTAAATTTGTAAATTGAAAACTCCTTTCTTTCATAATAAATTAAATATGACTTAT
This sequence comes from Galago senegalensis, assembly GCA_963575145.1. Taxonomy (NCBI): domain Eukaryota; kingdom Metazoa; phylum Chordata; class Mammalia; order Primates; family Galagidae; genus Galago; species Galago senegalensis. Next base: position 1,779 of record CAUYTI010138739.1, on the reverse strand, counting down.
CATAACATTTTACTTCATATAATTTTTAATTTTTTAAGTTGACCCTTGTAATAACACAGCTTAAAACACAATTGTTCAGCCACACGAAAATAATTTCTTTCCTTATATTCTTATTTGATAGCTTTTTTTATTTTTAATTTTTTTTTTGTTTTATGCTTTTTACTTTCTCAACATTTTATCTTAAACCAAGACACAGACACACGCAGTAGCCTGCAGAGTCGGGGTCACAAGTGCTGCTCACTACCGTGCACCTCCAGCTCTTGTCCCACCCAAAGGTCTTCAGGGGCAACACGATGGAGGGAGCCGTTGGCTCCTGTGATGACAGCGCCTTCCTCTGGAATCTTTCCTGAGGGACCTGCCTGACAATGTTTTACAGCCAACTTTTATAAGTAGGGGTATGCTTTAAAATGACTACAAAATGATAACATAGTAAATACAGAAACCTATAACACAATTATTCATACTCACTATCAAGTCCTGTGTATGGTGCATAATTAGATTGCTGGACTTTTACAAGACGGGCAGCACAGTAGGCCCACTCACACGAGCACCACCACAAACACACGAGTAGCGTGTTGTGCTGAGATGGCGTGACAGCCGCAGTGCACCTGGGTGGCTCCATTATAATCTTACAGGACCACTGGTGTGTGTGCTAGTTTGAAACATCATTATGAGGTGCATGACTGCAAATTTAGGGAACTGAGGTAAGTCAAATACGGTCCAAGCAAAAAAGGTAGAAAGTCGGTGGCTTTGAATGAGATTGGGCCTCTGTGCAAAGGACACACTGGGTAGGGCTTGGCTAGGGATTTAGGAGTTTGTCCTAAGGAAGGTTTGCCAGATCGAACAAATAAAAATACAGACTTCAGTTTAATTTTAACTCCAGATAACAAACAAAAACAAGCACTATTTTAGTACAAGTGTGTACCGTGCGACACACTCGGTATATGGGGAACACCCACACTAAAAAGCATTCACTGCTTCTTTGAAATCCGCACTTAACTGGGTGCCCTGGGTCTTATCCTGCAACGTTTCCTGTAGTTTATCTTCACAACATTTCCTCGGGGAAATGACAAACCACTGAAGGCTTGAAAATGTGGAGGTGATATGATCAGAATTAGAGAAAAAGAAAACTTATCAGGCAGCAAAAGGCAGACATCTCTTTCTAATTGTGCCTGTTCCTTAAGGGCCACTTTATGGCCTCACTGTAAAACCAGTAATGATGAGAGCCTGCTATATTCTGAAATTCATGATGATATTGTAACTGCAGCCTGATGAAGATAAATTACAGTCTCAGTGTGATGGCACACCAGGCTTACAGAACAGAAATGGGGGTTTGGACTCTCTCTTGGCCTTCACGCTCTGCAGAGAAAAGATGATGTGTGAGAGTGATTGACAGACACAACAATCTCACTCATGAGGCTAGGCACGGTCAATAGGCCTACAAGGAGATCCAGCTTCCACACTCCCCACCCTCTGCACTGAGATCCACTTTCCACACTCCCCACCCTCTGCACTGAGATCCACTTTCCACACTCCTGCCCTCTGCACTGAGATCCACTTTCCACACTCCCCGTCCTCTGCACTGAGATCCACTTTCCACACTCCCCGTCCTCTGCACTGAGATCCAGCTTGATCCAGCTTCCACACTCCCCGTCCTCTGCACTGAGATCCACTTTCCACACTCCCCGTCCTCTGCACTGAGATCCACTTTCCACACTCCCCACCCTCTGCACTGAGATCCACTTTCCACACTCCCCGTCCTCTGCACTGAGATCCACT
>CAUYTI010138738.1:0-12012 GCA_963575145.1 Galago senegalensis | reverse complement strand
AATAGCTGGGCGTTGTGGTGGGCGCCTGTGGTCCCAGCTACTTGGGAGGCGGAGGCAAGAGACTCGCTTGAGCCCAGGAGTTGGAGGTTGCTGTGAGGTGTAATGCCACGGCACTCTACCCAGGGGGACAGCTTGAGGCTCTGCCTCAAAAAAAAAAAAAAAAAGAAGAAGAAGAACCTAATGAAAAGAATTTTCTCCAAAAATACTTTTTTTATTTTTATTACGGCAAGTCCTAGAAAAGACAAAAACACTTCTTACAAGTCATATTACTCTCCTAATTCAAGAAAGACAGCCAAAATTACTTTGATGCTATAAAGTGAGAATGACACAATGCTTCAGCGAGGCATGGATAATAACGGTGGGATCTCTCTGAAACAGTCTGCTGTTAAAAACATCAAAACATCTACACCCAAACATTCCAACAAAACACACAAAAACCGATAAAATACTACATATGGAAGAAACTCCAACTCCTGAAATAAATACCAGTGGACTAGATGCTACCCACTGGTACCTCACAAGGTAGTGCTGTAGCAATAATTAAAGGTAAGATCCGCGTATCTGGGGAAATCCCTTCGGTCTATTTGTCAAACAGAAAAACAACTACTCATTTCAAGGAAAGGGGAATTTTCATACACTGCACAGAAAACTGCCAACTAACTCTTACACTTGTATCTTTGTTAACTATTTCTTTAAAACTAAAAGTCATTCAACAACTAAGTTAAACCAAGTTTGGCCTCTAAGAAGTTTTATACCAATCCTATAAGGGGACTTCTTCTATTCACAACAATTCCCAATCAGACAGCAAAATTCTTCTTTCAACTGTAGTCTTAGTTTTTAGAAGCAAACGTTTGGCAGCAGCTACAGCCTCATGGTTGGCTTCTCTGGTGTGTAACCTGACAAGGTAAAAAGCTCACTGAAATATTTAACAGGGCAGGTATGGATTTCTTTGGATAGGTCAAGAAAAGTAGCTCATCCTTTTTAAAAACATAAAGAACCATTTTATGGGATGCCATTCCCTCAGTCCAAGTGTCTGCGTATTTCCTCAGGGCTTTCTCAGAGACCTTATTGAGGGGGAAATGAAAAAGGACAAAAGGACCCTTTTCTCTCCGTATTCGCAGCATACTCTACCTCGGCCACAGGGCCAGTAGCATCCACACTGTCATAAATGCCAGTAATTAGAGAATTAGGCCATAAAACCACCCACTCAGGTATAAGAGCACAGGCCTCTAGTTTTATTTCATGCATGCCATAAAAGATCCTGTACTTCCTTCTTTTAGGCCTTCTTCACAACTAATGAAATGACAACAACAAAAATAGCCCTTTGTCTGCCTACCTCATACCGATGTGATCAATGAAACCATCTGGGTCCAGGTGAAGAATTTAAGATTCCTTGTTCTCAATGAAAGACTGTATTTTTTGTAGTAAGTCACACAGAGGTCTGGTAATACATACCATATTTAAAGCAATAAGATAATGGAAACTACAATCAAACTACTTCTTCCAGAAAATTTATTCCATCTTGTTCTGAAATTACTCTAGTAGCCTACCAATTCCTGTACTTTTCAAGAAATATTAGAGCCTTTAAGGGTATTCTTAGTTAGTTCAACAATTTATAGAAACTACTAAAGTCTTAGGCAGCACCTGTGGCTCAGTGAGTAGGGTGCTGGCCCCATATGCTGGAGGTGGTGGGTTCAAACCTGGCCCCTGCCAAAAACTGCAAAAAAAAAAAAAAAAGAAAGAAAGAAAAAAAACACTAAAGTCTTCTTTTTTAAAACACAGGGGCAGGGTCTGGCTCTGTTGCCCAGGCTGGACTGCAAGGACCAATCATAGTTCATTAAAGTATTGAATTCCTAGGCTCAAGTCAATCCTCCCCTCAACCTCCCAAGTAGCTAGGATTACAGGTGCATGCCCAGATAATAAAAAAAAATTTTTTTAAATTATTTTTGAGATAGAGTCTTACTCTGTCACTCTGGCTAGAGTGCAATGGTGTCATCATAGCTCATATATAACCTCAAACTCCTGGGGTGAAGTGATCTTTTTGCCTTAGCTCTTCCATCACCCTGCCCAGTAAATGAGACTAGAGGCACTGACCACCACACCCAGCTATTTTTAGTACAGATGGGGTCTCACTCTTATTCAGGTTAGTCTCAAACTTCTAAGCAATCCTCCCACTTCAGCCTCCCAGAGTGCTTGGCACTACAGGCATGAGCCACTGAACCCGGCCAGATTTTTTATTTGCAGAGAGAGGATCTTAGTATGTTGCCCAGGCTGGTCTTGAACTCTTGGCTCCAAGTGATCCTTCTATCTCAGCCCCCCAAACTGTTAGGTTTATAGGTGTGAGCCACCATACCTGCCACTAAAGTCTTTCCTAAGCAAAAAAGTGAATTCAAATCTTAAAACTAACTGTCATTCAGTCTGTTTCTGACCTGATATAATTTTAGGAGTAATCAATAATTTCACTTGATTGTCTGAACAACCACTTCACAAAAATCACAAGTCTGTGATTTACTCCATGATAAGATTTTATTCATCATGCTTCATAAACTAGTCTAGATAAGATCCAAGCAAATAGTCTTTAAGAGGGTTTACCCTTGGGCTTCCTGTTTCTTACTGGTGCCTACAGGGTTAAGAATCTGATTAAAATGTAGGTACGTCCATGCCAGACTCATTAGTAATTTAACCTTTCTTAATCCCTGAAAATAACATATGCGAACAAAGGAAGGTCCCATCCCAGCAATCTTCCAATAAATTCCTCCCAAAATAGTGATAGTCATAATGCTTCCGCCACCGGACTCTCCACCTTGGCAGAGGAAGAATGGAAAGAGACAAGATATTCACAAAAGGCCCGACTGAAGGCCTTCAGTTAAGTGCTAGAAGGAAGCTGAAGTTCTGTGCCAACACTAGTGGAATGTGGGCAGGCACAAAGAGATCTTAATTAGGAGACCTACAATTAAAACACAGTGAGTTTCCAAAAGAGAGAGGCACTGCAGCCTGTTACGCCTCTGAGCAAGCAAAGCACTGCTGCCACCCCCTCTATCCACAGGGCAAGGGAGGCAATTGGTATAGAGTCTGCACAAATGCTCTATAGAAGGACAGCTCCAAGGTGAGGTGAGCAAAGAGATGAGAATTAAGTCAAGATGGGACCATTTTCTCTCAACTTCCAATCAGAAGATAAATTCCCTCTTCTGTGAACGCTGATTTCCTCCAGGAGCATGTACCTTAAAATAATTAAATAGAAGGAAAGATGGGGATATGTCACGTGGCTTTCAGTGAGCGATGAAGAAAAGTTCCAAAGACTGCCTTTCTAATGCCCAGTACAAACCAAAGTACTTCATTTCAGAACATATTAACAATCACTTCCTACAAAGTTGGTACCATCACTTTGGATTTATAAATGCATTGCTATACTGAATTTTTCTTTTCATTTGAAAGCTCACACACATAAAGGACTACAACACATAGAATGAAAATAACTCCTCTTTTGGATAGTCAGGAATCCACAACCATGAAAACATGAAAATAAATTTAGCCAAATAAGGGGTCTCTATACACCAGACAATGCCTAGGATTCTCTAGGTTCTATTAACCATAGTTAAAATTTTATCTTTACTCTTCTTATAAATGAAACTGATCACTTTCCTTAAAGTCCTTACATTTTTCTACCCAGTGAAAACTTTCCCATCAATGTGAAATTTACCCTAATACAATGCCAAATGAATGGGCAAATAAACAATCTAATACTAAAAATCACCAAACAGCGTTCACTGCTGCTGACTCTTGCAATAAACTCAGAATAAGAAATTCGGATCTGACCAAAAAATTATATAATTGAAAGGAATTAGAATACTGCAGCACAAAAGATTCATGAGCTATTTAGTCCAACCTTTTCATTTTACAGTTCAGAAATTTAAGGTTAGGTCTCATAACTGGTCAGTGACAGAGATGAGAGCCCACAACAACCGACTTCGACTCTGAGGGATATTCTACTTCACTGTGTTCTCTGCTCCATTTTCCTTCTGCCAATTTCAAGATCAGCTATAAAGGCAATGAAGGTGCGACTCCTAGTCTCAGTACAAAGGCTCAGAGAACATTAAAATAAAGAAGAAAAAAAGAAACACAGACACTCTCCACCTACCTTTCAGCCACAGTACTACCGTCTTTTCAAAGCCAACCCAAAAGCCTGCCTCGGTCAACATGAATTAAACTGCAATTTGAAATACACACTGACCTTGCGATTCAGTTTCATTTATACCTACTTTAACATTTTGTCAAATGGTAGGTAAGATATTGGGGTTATGAAATTAATAAGACAGAGATTAGCTGCTGATAAATGAACTCTTTCTGGGGTTTATATGAAAACACTCCAAATTCTAGTCAACAAAAAGGATGCTGCTATACTATGTTTATTTAGATGGCAAAGTATACTAGTAGGACCTGAGATAATCTTCAAAAATTGGAACACTGACAATATAAAGGGAAGGGGAGAGGAAAGTCCAAAACATGGACTTCTGTGATTTCTTACAGTGCTCAATAAAATACAACTTCAATTCTACTTCTTGTCATTCAGAAATCTCAAATAAAAGCTCAGCAACACCTATGTATTTTTAAAAATACCATCCTGATAGAATTTGGTCATGAAAAACTCTTAAATATAGTTGCTACCCTAAGAGATATTTAATTCATACTTAGAACTAATGGTGGTGAAGGACAAGTCTCCAATGGCTAACAGAGTTCCAACAGCAAAGTGATATGGAAGTTCTGTCACTTAATTTTAGAAGTATGAACTTAGGTTTTGTTATAGGTGAGTTAGAGTCATTATTCACTTACAGCAAACCAGAATTGAAAGAGATTAGAATCTCGTCGGGTCCTACAACCATTTCTTCATGAATCCAAAAAAGACTTGACATGAGCTGTGACTGGGTTCTGAGAAGCAATCTTTAGGATTTTGTCAGCCAAGGGTGAGCCCTAAATTTCTGGAACTGTCATTGAATTGTAAATCTATGTGTTAAAAAAAAAAAAGCTTACCTTCTACACTGAAAACTACTAGGTCAGAGGACACCATCACTTTGGTTTAGCAGTACTGACACGTACCATCAGTGCATGCTGGATAGTCTCAATCTACCATATAAAGTCTACTCATGCAACAACAGCTCATTCAAGCCCAACTTAAAAAAAATACTGAAGTTTAATATAAGGAGTCAACCACTCTTCTCACAATGAAATAACAGCTACAGGCAAAAGTTTCAAAGAAAAAAAAATCGTAAATATGATTGTCTTTGAAATAACTGTGATTCCTTGACGAGCTTTACACTTGTAAACTTGTACTACTACTGTTAAGCAAAGTAAGACACTAGTTTACAATCATATCATAATGTCAGTGGATAAGAAAATGTTAGCACCTCATTAAAACTTTGAAGGTATTTATCAAAGACCAATAGATAAAATATTCTGGTGCCCAGACATTAGGTCCCTGAACCCAGGTGGTTCTCTTTCTAACCAGTCTCTTGAAAAGCTGTCAGCATGAAACTTTGGTTTTGAATATGTGATAACATCATTTGGAATATGAACACTTGGTCCTTCAATATAAAATACATATGCATGCTAAACAAGAAAAAGTGCTTCTTAGAATCCCTCTTAAAATAGACTAACTTCTCCTAACAGAGACTTTCTTATACTCGAATATACATGGCGCTAAAATTCTACACATAACCAGACAAGTCTCAATTTTGAAAATAAGCAGGTAAATGAAATGTCAGTATTTTTTTTTTTTTGCTGCTGTATCTTTTAAAAAAGCAAAATCAACTCACATTTAAGCACCAACTCCATGCAAGTAACCTGAACGGTTCAGTCTTTTTGTCATGTATGAGGCCTTTGGTTCTCCAACTACATGGGATCTGTGTTGTTAGCTTAAAAAATACAGAATTGGCCTTTCAAAAAAAAATAATAATCTACAGCAACCAATAAATAGTCTCAAACAACCCTGCTGACTGCAGCTGCCTTCTGAAGGCTGGGAAAAGGAGGTGGAGATAGAGCAGAGAGAGGCAGGGAAAGGGGACGCTGCAGCTAGCTACATAGCAAGGAACACGCCCCCATCATGTCCTCCTTGCTCTGTCAGAAGGCGGGTTGTTGTCAGTCTCCTGATCAGGCTGCCTTAGAAACGATTAAAAAAAGGAGGCAGGAAGACTAACAACTGAAAAATGCCAGCTCCTTGAAAGGAGGGGCTGGGGTCCCTGGATCTCCTCCCTCCCCTTCTTCCCAGGATCCTTCTGTAAATCTAAAGGGGTGCAAGGCATAATAGGGGACATGGGGTTTGCCCAGGATATTTTGTGTGCACCAACAGCAGAGCACGCAGGAAACGGCTGGTTGTTATCTTTCCCTTTCTGTTTCAATCAAGAGAACTCCAGAGCAGTAACCCCCTACCCCCCTTCACTTCAGCCCCAAGCAGCTGCTGTTCCTCCTCCTGGCATCCCCCATCCCATTCTCCCCTCCTACATTCAAACTCCCCCTTCTGCATCCAATGGAAAACAAATGCGCAACGCCACTGGCTGAACCTGAACTCAACTTCCCTTCCCAGGGCAACTTTCCTTTTTGCTTAAGGGGGCTGAATAATATTCATAAAAGCATCCCCATTCTCACTCCAGTTCTAATGGAAAAGAGGCAAAGCTCCGACCATTCGTCCACCTCGGGTCCCCTTTAAGAATGAGAGAGATAACCCTAAACCCTCCTTCTAAGGAATAACTTTGCTTCATAATCCTCCTCTTTCTCTCAACCCAAAGCAACCACCACCGCCACCGCCACCGCCACCACCACACTAAAGTATAACTGTCCCTTATCTACTCTCTTCACCCCAACCTGGCTTCCCCCACCCCTTCCAAGCTCCAGGGTTGGCCTAGGAAAAGGTGGATCAATAATGAAATGGCGAGAAAAGAAGGGCGGGAGGGAGCTGGGGTTGGAGACTGCGTGCTCTCAGGCGCAGTGGGTGGGGTAGGAGAGCAGCTGCTTCCCCTGGGAGGATGCTGCCCAAGTCCCCCCACAAACACCTCCCCTCACAGGGGCCCCCTTCCTCGGAGCTGGGGGGAAAGCCTGCCTCCTCCCCAGGGGGAGTGGTGGAAAGCTGCTCTTCTCTAAACCTTGGGGACAGTAGACTATTTTCCCCGCAAAGATGCCACTAATCCTTCCATCTAAAGGAGGGAAAGGGTGGAGTGAAGGTAGAGTAATTTCCCTGCTACCAATAGGCTAGAAACTGTAGCCCTGTAAGATGGGGGAAGAGAATGCTGTTAGGAGATCACCGTTATTTTCAGAGCGAAAGGAGGTGCGGGGAGGCAAGGTGGAGAGGAAAGCAGATTTCCCCCGGTGGGGTTGGGCGGGTTGGGGGAGGATCTATCCGTTTGGGGTAGGGGGTGGAGGTGAAGGAAGGGGGAGTGGCTGGCAGTGTAGGGACCTGGCCCGGGGATGGGGCGAGGGTTCATCAGGTTTTAGGAAGCGAGGTGCTAGAAGGGACATAGATCCCCAAGGGCTAGCAGAAGAACGTGGCTCTGGATGAGGCCATCCCCCGAAAGATGCCAGAGAGGAAAACTGCCCTAGGAGTAACACATCTGCCCAGAGAGGGAGGCGGGGATGTGGCGGGATCAGGTCTCTAGGAGGGAGGGAGGGAGGAATCTTGCTCGGATGAGGTAATCTGTGAAAGGGAGGAGGGGTTCAGTCCCGGGATGGGAAACCCCGGCAAGGGGGTCTGTGCCAAGGGATTTGGGGAAGGGTCATGGGGAAGTGGGTGGGAGGCAAACGCCCTCAGTTAGATGGGTCCAAACCCTGGGGTGGGGGTACCTGGGGGTCTGCAGTCCTGTATGGGAGTCCCAAGATAGGAGGGCCATTTGCCTCGGGTCAGGAACCCCAAGATGGTCCCAGAATTGGGATGCTCCTCAATCACGGATAGGGGAGGGCAGGGGGCTCCAGAGAGGGTCGAGACCCCGGACCTGGGGGTTCCTCGCCCCCTTACCTCTCCGCTGCCGCCTCCCCCGCCGCTCTCCCCAAACACGGCCCGGAACCGGCGCAGGTTGGTGCCGATGGCGGCCGAGACCTGCAGCGCCGCGTCGAAGCCCGGGCCCACCCGGAGCAGGGCCGGCCCTGAGGAGGCTGAGGACGATGACGAAGACGAAGACGAGGCGGACGACGAAGAGGCTGCTGAGGCGGCGGCCGCTCCCCCTGGAACCCCAGCCCCGCTGCTTCCCGCCGCCGCCGCCGCGGCCGCCACAGCCGGGGGGGAGGGGGGCGCCCCGGGGCCGCCACCGCCGACCGGGGGCCCAGGGGGAAGCAGCAGGGCCGGGACGCGTTGCCGCGGGGCGCCCCCTAGGCCCCGGCGCCCCCCGCCGCCGCCGCCCCCGGTGGTCCCGGGTCGGGCGGGGAAGCGCCACCGACAGCTGTGCGCCATGTTCGCCCCGTGAAGTGAAGCAGCGAGAGGGAGAGGCGACAACACAGGGGGGCGGGGAGGCGGAGGGGGGGCCAGAGGGCCCCGGAACCTGTCTAACCAGCTCGGCGCCGCCCGGCCGCCTGCACCCTACCGGCCGCTATGCAGAGCGCCGGGCCGCGCCCGCCGGCCCCGCAATCTGTATATCAGCCTCGGGCCTACGCCGCCGCCGCCCGGCCGCCGCTACTCCATCCCGAGGCCCGGGCCGCCGCCTCCTGCCCGCCCGCCCGCCCCGCAACCTGGATAACTGCATGCCCCGCCCTCCGGGAGCGGCATTGCTCGGGAAAAGGAGGGGGGAAGGAAGCCCAGGAGCCCGGAGCCGAGCGCGGGTTCCGGGGAGAGGGGGAGGGGGCGAGGACTACAGCGAGGATGGAGGCGGAGGGAGCCGGGCCGCCCGCAGGCTTGAGAGCCGAGAGGCCGATTACACACGTTCCCGGGACGCGCTGGGAATCGAACCGCCCGGGAGAGCAGCTTCCAGTATAACGCGGCTGCTGGGTCCGGGAGGAGCATACCTTCTCCTCCGCCTCGGGGCACGGATACAAGACGGGTTGAACGCTTCTAGAATAAAAGAGCACTTATTGTACTACATGCAAAACAGAAGCGTTGCCCAGTTTACTATATGTAAAATAGAAAGGCCCTCAATGAACGCGCTTTAAAAAATAAAAAGGCGCCCCTCCCATTTTCATGCTGGAGCTCTCTCCAAAAGGCACACCACCAAGTGGCAGGTCTCCCGCCACCTCCCTGCTCTACTGTGCATTCGTGTGGCTTCCGTGCCCTTCTGCAGAGTTTGGTTGCGTTTGCCCACAGTCCGGGCATCGGGGCCACGGCGTGCTCAGCTAACGACGCGGTGTTACAACGAAGCTGGGTGGCTAACGGGGCCTGGAGGGAAGAGGCGGGCAAAAGCGCCCCCGCCCCTTCTTCCTCCGGTCTCTGCCTGCCGCTGCATGCAAAGCAGACCCTAATGTATGCACGCAGAGGGAGGGGGGCTAGCGAGCACGTTTCTGATTAAGAGAGGGGGAGGAGGAGAGCGTTGGGCATTATGATACTCTGGGTGGAAGGGGCCCGCCGGCGGCGAGCTCTGTGCGCGGGGTTAGTAAACTGAAGGGGGAGGGGGAAAGAAGGAAGAGAGTTAAGGCGGGGATAAATATCCACCGGGTTTACTTTATTGCGGGAAAGAGGGAAGGGCCCCTCTAGCAAGGCATCAGAAGCCTGCTAGGCTGGGAAAGCCAAAAGGGGAGGAGGGGATTGTGCCGGGAGAACTTGCGTTGGCTGAGGCTGGGGGATCGATACAGCCCGCAGGCCTTGGGGCAGCCTCCATCCCCCCAACCGAGGTGGAGTTCGTTGGAAGGTCACGCAGCCTTTCCGGACTCCCGCACCGGTACAGCGCACTGCATGAAATATTACAGCCTGGGGCTGCGAATTTAGGAAGGAGGGGGAGGGTCGCAGTGAGCAGGTTGCGCTAAGCTCTGGCTCTCTGGAGGGTGCTGCACGCCTCCAGAGAAGGTCCACAGGCTCCTGGTGCTGAAAACCTACGTCCCTCCGCTGACGGAAACATTTGTGTAACGCGAATGATGGGATGGGGGCTGGAGAAGATCAGAAAGGGAGGAGACATAGGCGAGCCCCAACTCCCCCAACTCGTCCGGGATCGATCATCGTTCCAACCGCCCAGGCTGGGGCCCAGATGGTTTGCAAAGCACACACACAACACATACATAGCACCAGATTCCGTTCTTACATAGCGTGGTTTACTAAATGCAAAATGGGTGGGAGTAGCATGAGGATCTAAACTGCAGCCCCAAGGCTCTGTTAAGCACATAGACACCCCATTGTGGACGGTTTCTCCATTGCAATATATTTAGCGTTGGGCGCTGGGGTTTTTGCTTCAGTGTAGCTGATCAGTTACAGATTGGCGACCACGTGGATTCCCTCAAGCATCCTGATTTGTTCTCTCTCTCACTCTCTCTCGCTTATTTTTCTTTTGTATTTGCCGCCCCCCCTTCTTTAATATGCATAACGGTCTGCAGAGGTAATAGGCAGGGGAATGAGTGACAGGCTTTATATAACTGTGTCGACAGGATTTCTTCCCGCCTTCTACCCTTGAGAAAACATAAACCCGTGAGTTCTGAGTAACCTCACTTCAAGCACACTTCATTTAACACAGGTGGTAGGTCTGCAGGTTGGGTGGCAGCCCCAACAAGGAAGAATGTCTTTGAAGATTGTGTGAAGTTCCCAGACTCAAGCCTCCAGGTAGAAAAACTCACGAAGTCATCTTGTCTTTTTGCCTCCAGGCTAATCCAAAAGGAGCCATAGCAAATCAGGATTTGGTTTTTTATTGGAGCTTTTAAAGCAAAATATTAATAATAACACTTATTGAGTGCTATCTGTGAGCCTAAATACTTTATTTGCATCCAATTCTCATCAGTCCTATGAGGTAATTCAGATTTTACAGCTGGGGAAACTGAGGCTGAAAGTAATGTCCAAGGCCACACAGCTAGTAAGTAGCAGGACTAAAACTTACTGAGGTCTGACACTAATATTCATTAACCATACTCCTGATCATAAAAGATATTCTATGCCTTACTTATAAGCTACCTTTAAACTACATGCCTTTTACTTATATATTTTTAATTTTAATTGTTTTTTTGAGACAGAGTCTCACTATGTCACCTTTGGTAGAGTCTCACTATGCTGCCCTCGGTAGAGTGCTATGGCATCATAGCTCACAGCAACCTCAAATTCTTGGGCTTAAGCGATTCTCTTGCCTCAGCCTCCCAAGTAGCTGGGACTACAGGCTCCTGCCACAACACCCAGCTATTTTTTTTTTTTTGTAGTTGTCATTGTTTGGCAGGTCCAGGCTGGGTTCTAACCCACCAACCCTAGTGTATGTGGCTGGCACCCTAGCTGCTGAGCTACAGGCACCGAACCTTTATTTTAAATTTTAATTCAATTTATTTTTCTTAAATACCTATATAAGCATATACATGTAGAAATTTTTCTATAAATGGAAGCATATCAAAACTCATTTTCTGGCTTTTGGTTATTTCACTTAATATATCTTAGAAATCATTGTTATCATTAGATAGTTTCCTCATTCTTGGAGCTACATGGAATAGAGATAATTTAATCTATTCTCCACTGGTGAACACTTAAATTGTTTTCAATCTATTGTATTTGAAACAATGCTGTAGTGCATAACCTTGAACCTATGTTGTTTTCTAAATGTGCAAATCTATGTGTAGCATAGATTTCTAGAAGTTCAATTGCTTTGTCAAAAGGTAAGGATGGTGGCTCAAGTGGCTAAGGCGCCAGCCACATACACCTAAGGTGGCGGGTTCGAATGCCCAGCCCGGGCCGCCAAACAACAATGATGGCTACAACCAAAAAATGGCCAGGCGTTGTGGCAGGCGCCTGTAGTCCCAGCTACTGGGGAGGCTGAGGCAGGAGACTTGCTTGAGCCCAGGAGTTGGAGGTTGCTGTGAGTGTGATGCCATGGCACTCTACCCAGGGGGACAGCTTGAGGCTCTGTCTCAAAAAAAAAAAAAAAA